>CM032633.1:14080988-14319939 GCA_019097785.1 Fraxinus excelsior | reverse complement strand
CACAATAATTGATCACGGAGAAACCCAACTGGATAAAAACTCCGAGCACTTTGCTAGTCAACAATTCATTATAAATAATTTATAACTCACAGTCTACCAGACTAGACGACGACACGTATTATCTGACCTCCTAACGACAATTCCAACAACTCTCCAGAATTCTGTGCTCCTGTACCAACTCCCAGCTATAGTTTCTAAAGCTCTCCTGGATTGCGCTCTCTTGCAGCAACTTTCAACTTTGTGAAATCGTCTATCTCCTGTAGATTCATAAAGAACACCTTGTTCTTCAATGACTCGAACTTCAGTTACCTTCCCTTGATCTGATAGATATGGAGGAAACAATAGTTTAGTATTTGAATTTAGGATATGATGTTTTTCTCACCGCCATGAACAATTCACTATGAATAATGAATGTTGAAATTTCAAAAGGATGAAAAGAATATGAATAGTTAAGTGTTTGCTCAATGATTAACTTTTAAAAAAAACGTTATGTGGCATTTTGGATATTTATATGTAGGTTAGGGAATGAAAAGGCTGGACAAAAAACCTTTAAAAAACAAATTAAAAAAAATTCTCGGATAGTACTGTCGCTTGAGCGAAGGGTGAGCGACAAGCGGGGGATGAAGTTTTCGTTTCTGACGCTTGAGCCAAGCCTTGGAAACAGTCTAGCGAAATTTCGCGCCATTTTTCATTCTTTCTCATTCTTGAACCATAGACCTAAAATATCACAACTTTCACTAATTGCACATTACTCATTGACTTTTGACAGCAAACAACTTTAGTTCTTTTTGTTCTCAAAATTGCCAATTACATTAAATACCTAACAAACTCTCCATTTGGTATTCTGTGACAAAACTACAATCTAAGTCAAGACAGTAGTAAAATAATATTACAGACTCAAAACAACTAACACAACCAATAAATGTCTTAAATGAATTCTGCATTTCATTTTTCAATGCCTTTTTCCTGAAATAGACAAAATGTGTGTGAAACAGTATTAAATATAAAAACAATTCAAGCAGTTCACAGTGTAAAAATAACTTAGGCAGTTTATAATTAATTATGCATCTTTTCAGTTTCATTTCATATGCTAAATTAAGACGTAATATCAATGCAACCCAACATACCAAAACGAAATATTGATACTACAAAACATCAAAACTTAATCTAGCAATACTGAAAGTATATCAATCAATGCCTTTTGAGTAAACTTATCATGTTACTCCCCCATTTTGTCACAAAATGAGAAGGGAACAAGAAATAACACACAATAACCCAACAATACAGGTGTTAGCAGGCATATGTATAAGCAATGAACAATGAACATTCCCATACATTTGACTCAAGTTAAACATAGAGTAAATTGTATAAGTGACCCATATGTGTATAATGTTACTAATCCTCTAATAGTATGATTCCAAACCTTAATTTTGTGAGAAAAGACTTGCATAAAATCATTTCCAACAAGAATATTCCTCTACTTATGAAAGTCAAACAAAAAATAGCACATTAGAACCTATACATGAAAGCTCATAATATAGAGATTATTTCTTTTCTCCCCCTGACTTTTAGCACATATTTTTTATTTTACAGCTACAAATATGGAAGCTCATAATTATTTTTGAAGTACATGCTCTTAATGCATAATTATTTTTGCATCTAAAGTACATGGGTTCTTCTCCATTAAGCGACTAAAATGACCCCTGTAGCAAGCATTAGGCTGGTTAACCCAAGTCAGTTGACCCTAGACACCAGGTTATGAGAAATTTCGCATACTTAATTGCTCAAGTCAAATAGGCTTTGAAGATGAGCATAAGATATTGAGCCCATTATTGTATACGATTGTTAGCAAGGATAATCTTGAGTTTAGGTCTAAGAAATAAGGTCAATTCATGTTCAAAGTCATCCTACTAACACGTGACTATCATCCCAAATCTCACACACATGGTGGAGTCCCGCTAACAAGATCATAGTGAGGGTAGTGCATATGGTATATGAAGATATCTATACTAAGTACTATATAAGTAACCTAAGCTAGCAATGGAAATTATGTTACAGCTCATCAAATAAACTCATGCTTGATCCAACAAAATCAAGTTCAATGTAAGTTAAGCCGTAAAAAAAGGTCCCTTTTTTTATAAATTTCTTTTTAATGTTCCATTTTGTTTTTGTTTTTAAATGAAGTATGAATGCATTAAGCATACAAAAAATGTCAAACACACAAACAATAAAAATAAAGGTAAATAACAATAACAAAAAAAAATGCATAAGTGTTCTCATAGAAGACAAACAAATACATATGATGCATGCATAAAATAATGTCGTACAGTGATAAAGTATGAGCATGCATCAAAAATACCTAATCAACGAGGTACACAAACACCAATAGTCATCTTAAGAGATTCAAATCGCAGACCATCTAATGGCTTAGTAAATAAGTCGGCTAATTGGTTTTCTGTAGAGATATGTCAGGAGTTCCACAAGTTTTCGAATAAAATGATGTCGTATATCAATATGTATGATTTGAGAGTGTTGAACATGATTTTTGGAAATATTATTAGCAAAAGTGTCATCAAAAAACACAGTCATCTACCCTGCTCAATTCCATAATCACTCAATACCTACTTCATCCAAAGCAGTTGAGTGCAGCAGCTTCCTACAGTCATATACTCAACCTCGGCTATGGGTAATGAGATAGAATTTTATTTTTTACTCATCCAAGCCACAAGATTAGCACCAACATAAAAGCATCCTCTAGAAGTACTTTTCTATCATCGGCATTTCTAGCCCAATCGGTATCGAAATAACCAGCAAGATCAAGATTAGAGTCCCGAGAGTACATGACCCCATGGCACCTAGGTGAGATTCCTTGGGATCAGCCTGAAAGCGCGCACAAATCCCTACACTAAAGGCCATGACATGTCTACTAGCAATAATATAAAGTAAACTACCTATCATACTCTTGTACAATATCTGATCAACACTCTCATCTGTAGGATCATGACCTAACTTGACACTAGTGCTCATGGGGGTTCTAGTATGTTTCTTTCTGTCTAGGCCAAAATGCTTGACGAATTATTTTTGCATATTTCGACTAAGATATGAATAATCCATCATTCGATTATTTGACTTGGAGACCAATAAAGTAATTTAATTCTCTAATCGTGCTCATCTCAAATTCTTGCTTCATGCATTCAGTGAAATCATGAGCAATAGATCAATAGGAGAATAAAAAATGATGTCATTAACATAGATATGAGCTATGGTGATATTTTCATCAGTATGTCTTATAAATAGGGTTCTATCTGCACTACCTTTTGAGAAATCATGTTCCATGAGATATGCAGTAAGCCTATCATGCCAAGCTCTAGGAGTTTGTTTAACACCATATAAATTTTTATTAACCTTTTTAATTTTAAGGCTCTCCTCAAATAGTTCACGATAAGATTCGTGAATATCAGGTTCATCATCCAATTCTTCCTAGAGTTTTTCACTGTGTTCATCACTTTCAACCTTATCAATCTCCTTATCAAATTCAATCGTAGTTATTGATGTGAAAGCCATGAAATTTTGCTCATCCTCACCACCAGATGTATCACTCTAAGCACTCGAATTTGATTCATCATCATTTAAGGTCACTACTAATGCTTTACGTCTTTCGTTATTCAAACTTTTTTTCAAATTAGGATATTCATTCCTATATTGACTGTAACCCTGAAACTCATGGCATCTAACAGGTTAAGTTTTCTTATTAGCAGTCCTAGAGTTATTCTTTTCATGCTTATCTTTCACGAATTTACTTGGGATTTCATTTTTCCGTTCTTGAGGCTTCCTCATATTCCTCGCTACCTTCTGAATTTTTTTAACGAAATAAGCTATTTCATCCTTCCTAAGCGTCTCAGCATCAGTAGACTCACTCTCTTCTTCTCTAACAGTATTCATGGCTATGGATTTAACCTTTATGGGTTAAGAAATTGTGAGATCATAGGTTTAAAGGGATCCTACAGGTTCTTCAACTTTTACTGCATCAAAGTCCTTACTTTCTTCAATCACGGTGACTTTAGGTCTAAACATTTTAGGTAGGGATGTAAGGACTTTTCTAATGATCTTGGACTTAGAAATCTTCTTACCTAGGTTAAAACTTGAATTAACTATGTCATTCAGCTTCGCATAGAATTCATCGAACGATTCATCATCCTTCGTTCTAATTTCTTCAAACCTAGAGGTTAACATCTACATTTTAGAATTTTTAACCATTTTAGTTCCCTTATGTATGATTTCTAAGATATCCCAAACTTCGTTAGCAGTCTCATATATCGAAACTCTCATAAACTCTTCAGCAGACACAGCCATGAACAGGGCATGAATGCCCTTACTGTTCCAGTTACACTCAACTAAGTCATCTTTAGTCCAGAGTGAAATATTAGTAGGTGTAACTACACCAGCAACAGTAGTTGAAGGTGGAGTCCACCCAGTTTGAACGCTAATTCAAATACGTTCATCCAATGCTTTAAATAAGCCTCTCATTCGAACTTTCTACTAAGCATAATTGCTTTCATAAAAAAATGGAGGCACAGACAATGACTAACTCATCTATAATTAAATAAGGGTCAAGAATCGAAATAAGTTTCTGATACCAATTGAAAATACGTAGTTCGACCCTGATTACACCTAGAGGAGGATGAATATATGATTATGCTAAATTAAAATTATTTAGCAATTAAATAGCAATAAGTCAC
This sequence comes from Fraxinus excelsior, assembly GCA_019097785.1. NCBI lineage: Eukaryota > Viridiplantae > Streptophyta > Magnoliopsida > Lamiales > Oleaceae > Fraxinus > Fraxinus excelsior. Next base: position 14,315,200 of record CM032633.1, on the reverse strand, counting down.
TATTAATTATTTATCTAGATGATTAATCATGCAATATAATTATTCTTATGTTGAAATACCGCAGTTATGTAAACAATAAACTATACACGAAAATTGACCACGGAGAAACCTAACTGGGTGAAAACTCAGGACACTTTGTCAGTCAACAGTCCACTATAAACGATTTATAACTTACAGTTTACCATACTAGACGATGACACGTACTATTTGATCTCCCGACTACAATCCCAACAACTCTTCTAGATTTTGTGCTCCTGCACCAACTTATAGCTGCAGTTTCCAAAACTCTCATGAATTGCGCTCTCTTGCAACATCTCCTAACTTTGTGAAATCGTCTATCTCTTGTGGATTCATGAAGAACACCGCGTTCTTCAATGACTGAAACTTCAGTCACATTCCCTTGATCTCAGAAACTCTGACAAATATGGAGAAAATATCAGTTTGGTATTTGTATTTAGGATATGGTGTTTTTCTCACCGCCATGAACAATTCACTATGAATAATGAAGGTTGAAATTTCAAAAGGATGAAAAGAATATGAATAGCTAAGTGTTTGCTCAATGATCAACCTTAATAAAAACGTTATGTGGCATTTTGATATTTATATGTAGGCTAGGGAATGAATGGGCCAGACAAAAAGTCTTTAAAAAACGAATTAAAAAAATTCTCGGATAGCACTGTCGCTCGAGAGAAGGTGAGGTGACAGGCAGGTGATGAAGTTTCTGTTTCTGATGTTCGAGCTAAACCTTGGCGACAGTTTAGCGAAATTCCGCACCATTTTTCCTTTTATTCCATTGTCGAACCCTAGGCCTAAAATATTAAAACTTTCACTAATTGCACACTACTACTTGACTTTTTACAATATATCAACTTTAGTCCTTTTTGTTCACATAATTGCCAATTACATTAAATACCTAACTCACTATATCAATTTTGGATGGGTTGCATCGCATGGAATGTATAATAGAATTTCTATTTCCTTGTTGAAGAAGCGTTTTCAGGGTTTTGACATCGTAGCCTAGCACTTTATTTGTTGGAATTCTTTCATTGCTTTAATGGAGCCAAAGTTGCAAAGTAGATATGTATGTTGACTTTCGTTGATTGCTTTCAGATATGTATGTCAACGAAAGTCAATGACAAAGTGTGGTTTATCCATATTGCAGTGGGCATGTGTATATATGATTGATTTGGTGGCTCTTAGAATTAGAATATTTTGAGAGAATAAAAAGAGGGAAACATATCAAAATAAATGTAGAGGAAATTAGGCTCCCTGCTCTAAAAAATGAACAAATTAGATTAATACACTAAAAAAAATTAAAACCTCTAACGACCATAATAATTACTCTCCAAATTTTCCCATTTTTATTCTCATTCTTTTATTCATTTTCAACCAAACATTTTTCAATAAAATAATATTTTCCATCACATCAATAACTTTTTTTTTTTTTTTTTCAATCACACATTCTCCATCAATCTACTATTCCAAAATATATTCTTCCAAAACAATGTGGCTCAAACACACCCTAAATTTGTGATTTCTCTCGGTTGATTTCCGATGATTTCCATGGTTCGGTCAATTATAGGCTCCTTTTCACGTTCTCTTTTGAGTTTTGGACACAACTCTTGTAATCAATCAAGGATTCCATCATTCTGACTGTAAAAATTCCAAAGCGTTGGCTGAATGCTGAATTGGAGATCCCAAGAATATGGTTGGGATAATATTTTACTTTGTTCTAGGAATGCTACTGGTAGAGATGAAGCTCGTGTAAAATGTCACAGAAAGGAGGCCTTTATTGAGATGAGGTTGCTGTGTAGCTTGGAGGCGATGGATCCCAATGAATAAACCTCTATTGTTGTACGTTAGTGTTATTTATACCTTCATTTGGTTCTGTTATATATGATGTAAATTTTGTTAATTAGGCTAGAACATTATTAATTAATTAAGAATGGGGATAATTAAACGTTGGTAGTTGATTCAAAGTTCTAACTTAAAAAGTATTAGATTTATTTGTCAATGGCATGTTGTATGTAGATTGAAAGTTATGTTTTAAAAAGGGATCAATCTTGGTGAAGTGGAGAATTTGTTACTTTTTAAATTTTTTGTCAATTTCAACTTCGAGGTTGAGGTGTCTCTAAAATGAAATTATATTTTATTTTTAGTTTATACAAGTAAAGTATAATCACAAAGAGAAAATATGTAGAAGAAAATCAACCATCGTCTAATTTTTTGTTTAAGGTTTTGATGGGTGTTTGTTACTTTTTTTAGTGTTTGTTACTTTTTTTGAATTCTTGTCACTTTTTTTAGTATTTGTCACTTCTTTTTTTCTATCAATTTTTTGAGTAACAAACATCACTTTTTAATAAAAGTGATGCTTAACTTAAAAAAGTGACATTGCATCACTTAATTTACCCATTTTTTTAATTTTTCTTTCACTTCCAAGAAATTTGTATCACTTCTTTCATTTACAAATATCACTTTTCACTTATTAATAAAAAGTGACACTTAATTTTAAAAGTTACATCGTGCCATTTTTTTTTTAAAAAAGTCACACAATGTCACTTTTTAATAATAATAAAAAAAGTGTCATTTAGTTTTACACAGTATTTTTTACTTTCAAAATATTTTTCATATAATTTTTTAAAACACCCCTAATTTAAGGGTATTTTTGTAATTTGTCCTATATCATATTAGATACTGAAAGCTCTATGTCACTTTTTTAAAATAGTTTATGTCACTTTTTTATATTTTTTTTTTTTCACAAATGAATTTGTTGAGGTTCATGAAGAAAGTTGGATGTTTTGGAAGTGCTATAGAGATGTTTAATTTGGACTTTAGAAAAGTGACAAAGTATTCTGTCATGTCTCATTCGGGCAAATAATAACTCAATTGTGTTACACCAACATGAAAATTGTCAACTCATCACCTTTTTTAGTATTCGTCACTTTTTTGAATTTATGTCACTATTTTTAGTGGTCATCATTTTTTATTAAATTTTTATCACTTTTTTAATGTTTGTTACTTTTTTTGTCAATTCTTTGAAAGTTTGATTGACAAACATCATTTTTCTTAATAAAAGTTACATTGTATGTCATTTTTAATAAAAAAAAGTGACACTGAACTTTAAAAAGTGACAGTAAGTTACTTTTTCAGTGTCATTTTTTTTTATTATGTCACTTTTTCTATTAAGAAAATGATAATTAATTTTACACAATATTTTCTACTTCCAAAATACGTTTCATATGATTTTTTTAAAAGACCGTTAGTTTTAAGGGTATTTTTGTAAGTTGTCCATAAATGCATGCATGGACTATGATATCCATTTACTATATCCTTTATGTGTCCTTTATGTATTATAATGTAATCAAATTTGAGGATTTTCAATATTATCCGAATAGGGTCCCCTCTAGTTTAGCTAATGAACGTTCTTTTAGAGAGGGAGGGAGAGGTCGGACCCTATAAGAGGAGATTGATCTTAAGTGGCATTTGAATCTTGCATGTGCTCTTAAGAAAAAGAATTTATCCATTATTCGAGGCCTCTCAATTCCTTAATTTAGTCTTATATCTGAAGATCAAGAACTCAACTTAATGACCCAAGAGCTCATTAAAAGAAGGCTCCAAACCTTAAGAATTTGTGCAAGGAATTTAAACAAGAGAGAATGGCTCAAGTAGGAATTCAGTTAAGTTTCCAAAATAAGTTCTCTTGGTTTTTATTTTTGTTACGTGTTTGAAAAATTAACGTAAGCATACGGGATCGTTGACAAGTAACGGATGTGATGAGAAGAGTTATCGTCCTACAAAAAATAAATTCTAATTCAAGTGTGCTAATCTTGTATCGAATTTGAAATATGTACAACAAAATAGATTATTTTGTGATTATTCTAAATTATTTTAAGAAGTATGTAAAAATGTCTGTTTGTATAAATAAATGAATGATTGTATTAGATTTAGAATTTGTTTATTGTTATCTATTTCAATTTTTAACTCTATAATTTCCCATGACCATGACACCTATCGAAACTGTTTCATATGTTGAAAATAAATCCTCATTGAGACACATATAAAAAGCACAAGCTGTATCCAAAATCAAATCCTTGTCAGGTTCAGACTTACCATTAGAAATAGCCAACACATCTCCATTATGCAAGTAGTTCTTTGCAACATCGACTTCACATATAGTTTCTAATTGCTTCACTTTCTGATTTGCAATCAAATTTCCTTTATTTTATAACTTGTTGCAATCCCTCTTAATGTGTCCTTCTCCTTGCAATAAAAATAAACTTGATTACTGAAATTAGATTTCGACCTACCATTTCTATGACAACCATGAACAAGAAGGCATCTTCATCTCTAGCCTCAGATTCAACAAGATATTTCATCTTCTCCTTTGAATACAAAACATCATATGCTTCTTCAATGGTGAGAGTATCACAATTATATAAAATCATATCTCTATATGAATTGGGCAACGAACACAAAAAGATTAAGGCCACATCTTTTTCATCATACTTTACTTCTAAAATTTCGAAATTAGCGACGATCTCCTAAAAAACAGTCAGTGATCTTCCAATGATTCGTCTTTTGTCATGTAATGAGAATACAAACACTGTTACGGGTATAATTTGCCGGTTAGATCTTTAGTTATGCACAATTGCTCCAACTTCATCTACAACACATATGTCGTTTTCTCCTTTAAAACATTCTGAAGAATGTTATTCGTAAATTGAAGATGAATTTGGGACAGTGCCTTCCAATCCTCACATTTTTTCTCATCCGTCGATCAAGTTGAGGACGATATCTTATCAAATCCCGACAACGCGTAATCAAAATTCATATGCGCGAGTACAACTCAAATCTTCACATGCCACAACAAGAATCTAGTGCTACGATTCGAAAACAAAGTATTATATTTCATGGTTGCCATCAAGAATAAGAACTTGGAACAAATAAAAAAATCAAAGCTCTAATACCACTTGTTGGAGGGCGAAACGAAGTTATATGGCAAGATATAAAGTATTGATCACAACAAAAAGATGAAAATAAAGACAATAATTTAATTTGGTAGAGGAATTAGAGATTTTATTCAACTATAATGGAGAAAGAATTTCAATAATTGTGTTTGTGACACTTATTCTAACTTCTATAATAAATCACCTTGTAAAGAAGAGCCAAATATATATAGGAGACATATCAAAACCCAAATAATAGTCTTAAATATGGAAATAGTATAAAAACACGTGGAATAAAAAATATTTTTACAATAAAAAACTCGCGGAATAAAGGAAATAATATTTTCCCAATAAAAAATCCAACCAAATTTGGAACACAAACCCAACACATTTTATAGGCTATATCTTAAAATGACGTATAGACTCGTTGATTCGAAACATGTTAATGTTTATTAAATTAAGTTCATATTTAATAAGGATTAAAATTAAAATTTTAATTTAAATCAAAGTCAACAATTAGTGTTAACTACATATTTCATGAGATTGATAACTTTTCAATCACATATTTCATCATTTTTCTTCAAAATCTAGTAAGTATAAATAAAATGGGAAACCTTGTCTAATATTGTAAAATCATGATAATTATAATAACTTGTCAACTGTCAATTGTCAACTTCAATTTTAATATTGTCCATCATCGACACATTAAGTTAGAATCCGCTATATCGATTTTGGATGGGTTGCATCGCATAGAATGTATAATAGAATTTCTATTTCTTGTTGAAGAAGCGTGTTCAAGGTTTTGACATCGTAGCCTAGCACTTTATTTGTTGGAATTCTTTCATTGCTTTAATGAAGCCAAAGTTGCAAAGTAGATATGTATGTTGACTTTCGTTGCTTTCAGATATGTATGTCAACGAAAATCAATGACAAAGTGTGGTTTATCCATATTGCCAGTGGGCATGTGGATATATGATTGATTTGGTGGCTCTTAGAATTAGAATATTTTGAGAGAATAAAAAGAGGGAAGCATATCAAAATAAATGTATGCATGGACTATGATGTCCGTTTACTATATCCTTTATATGTCCTTTATATATTATAATGTACTCAAATTAGAGGATTTTCAATATTATCCGAATAAGGTCCGTTTAGCTAATGAACGTTCACTACAAGAAACTATGACTTTCCCGACCAACTTTTCATGACCAATCAAAAATTAGTCGGTAAAAGACCGCTTTTATTGACCAATAAATTTTTTAGTCGTGTGTACTTTTACCGACTAAAGTTTTCCCGACCATTTCATGGTCAATAATTATCATATTTGCCGACCAATATTTTTGGGCCAAAAAAAATTCGATGGGACCAATAGATTTGCCGATGGGACCAAAAAAAATAGTCAGGCTCTATTTTTCCCGACTAAAGAAATATTCAGCAAAACGTTTTACCATTCCCGATCAACTTGGTGTTGGTAAGTAAAGAACTATATCTTTTCTAACCAAAATCCATTTGGGACGGTGAAAACGTGTGCCGACCAAACAGGTGTTGGTAAGTAAAAAATTCCATTATTTCCGACTAAAATGCAAATTGGTCGGCGAAAACATTTGCTGGTAGGCTATTGGCGACCAGCTTCCGACCAATTTGCGTTTTAGTCGGGGATTGGTAATACCGACTAATATTAGACTTTTAGCGACTAAATTTTGAGTCGGCAAAACCCTTTTTTCTTGTAGTGGTTCTTTTAGAGTGGGAGGGAGAGGTCGGACACTATAAGAGGAGATTGATCTTAAGTGGCATTTGAGTCTTGCACGTGCTCTTAAGAAAAACAATTTATCCATTATTCAAGGCCTCTTAAAGGTGTTCCTTAATTTAGTCTTAAATCTCAAGATCAAGAACTCAACTTAATGACCCGAGAGCTCAGTAAAAGAAGGCTCCAAACCTTAAGAATTTGTGCAAGGAATTAAAACAAGAAAGAATGGCTCAAGTAGGAATTCAGTTAAGTTTCCAAAATAAGTTCTCTTGTTTAGGTCGTCAAGGTACATTCCACTGCAAAATTTGATTAGTCACGATGATAAAAATAAAAAAATCAACATTAACTCATTAGGCAACATCATAGATATACAAAATTACAAAAGAAGAACAAAACTACAAACCCTAAGCAAAATGACGCCCTTTTTTTATAATCAAGGGACACGTCTCTTTGATTCGAAATGACATAATTTTTTGAACATTTGACGTACAATACATTGCCTTTTTTTTAATTATAATAATTAAACATGTTCGTATAAACCATGTCTAATAATGTAAAATCATAATGATTAAATTGACATTTACTTATCGTCCATCATAGACACATTAGAATCCAATATGGTAGAATTTCTATTTCCTTGTTGAAGAAGCGAAGTTCAAGGTTTTGACATCTTAGCCTGTCACTTTATTTGTTGAAATTCTCTCATCCCTTCAATGAAGCCAAAGTTGCAAAGAAGATATGTATGTTCAACGGAAGTCAACGACAAAGTGTGGTTTATCCACGTTGCGAAGAAGATATATGCTTGATTTGGTTGCTCTTAGAATTAGAATATTTTGAAACAATAAAAAAGAGGGAAACATATCAAAATGGATATATAATGCAATCAAATTAGAGGATTTTCAGTATTATCCAAAAGAGGAGATTGACATTCGAATTTTGAATGTGATTTTAAGAAAAAGAATTTTTTCATAGGCCTCGTAAAGGTGCTCCTTAATTCTGTCTTAAATCTCAAAAACTCATTAAATGAAGGCCCCTAAGCTTAAGAATTTGTGTGAGGAATTAAATCTACAGAGAACTAAAGTAAGTTCGCTTAGTTTTCCGTTTGTGTTACATACTTTTGGACTTCAAAAATAACAATAAATGAAGTAAAAAATGTCATCGAAATGGAAGAAATAATTAAGCACAAATTTATAAATGATTTATATTAACTAAAACTCATATTTCATGGTACCCTCTTATTATTCCTCTCTATAAAAGATTTATAAATTTGTCAAATAGAGCTCAATATTTAGAGATAGAGTCAAAATCAAGATATTCTTTGTTGATATTATTATTCTCCACATTAATTACAAAAGTCAAAAGGCCTTTAATTCTTCATGATCTAGCATATTTAGCCTCAGTTTGACAAATTTATAAATGTTTTATAAAGAGAAATAATAGTGGATCATACGATACATGTCAATAATAATGAATAGTTGTTATGAATATATATTTGAAATTAATATTTGCCTTTAATCAAATTTATAAAACATTTATAAATTTGTATCTAGTTGGAACCTTAATTAATTCTTTTATTTTCCCATTGAAATTGTATGAAAACCATCAAGAGGACTTTCTATCAGGATGAACAAATTCTTGGTTAATGACTGGAAAAGGAGAATATGCCCATTGGCCATTGACAGTGACACAAGTTTACAAGGTGATTCCAAACTGATGAAGAATTAATCTTCATTGGCCAAGTAATCTATAAATAGATGCCTAGAAGGTTGCATTTGGCATCGGTGAGACATTCAAGAAGAAGAAGAAGGGAGGTCTTACATGAAGATAAAGAGTCCTTATTTGAATAGCCAAGGATGGCTTGCCTACATTCTTAGGAGAAAATCCTATTCCGTGTGCCAGCACATGCATACACTCATATTAGAATGCTGGGTTCTGGTTTTTGGGTTTGTATGCAAGTCACCCTTGGCTAGTTGTGATCGGCTCTTATCGTTCATGTTGGATCTTCTCTTCTTATATGTAGATCTAATGTGCTTGGATTCAGCTTCTCAAAGTTCATACAGAACAGCTTCTCATCACTCTAGTTTCATGCATTTTATTCCATGCACATATATATTATGTTCATACTTCATATATGTTCCAAGTACGATGAGGATAACTTTCTTACAAAATCTATAAACTTCTGTATTCAGTTGTTTAGAGGTAAAAGTGTTCAAGAATTCATGCTCATGTCACAATCAAAGTAATTCCTGAATGAATTAAGCTACTTGTATAGAGGATTTTCACATGTATTTTTACAGATGTACATGTGCAACACTGCATTGGTTGGCTGCCCTATTTTTTTTGTCCAACAGCCAATTGACAATTGGCAATGTGTCAAAAAATTGTCAACTACCTCTGTAAACGTAGCAGGATTGTTACTAAATATCCGGTCATTTCAGGATATGTGTATCTGCCCATCAACTCATGCACTACCCAAGTTCAATTTCTCCTCAATTTGATGTCTTGTTTAGTTTTTTTTTTTTTTACGGGTTTTAATTTTTATGTTATTGTCACTATTTTTGACGGTCATCATCATCATCATTATTTTTGCAGAATATCTGACTTGAATTTTTTGCAGATACAAGAACATTGCTGGGGTTAAGATTTATTTGTTCACATCAGGTATTTTATTCAATTTTAGAGAATTATATACCGAGTATTCTTTTTTTTTTTTTTTGGTAGCAAATAAATTCTTTATTTGCATTGGTAATTAAAATTTGCTAAGATATTGTATTTGTCAAAACAAAAAATTAACAAAGAATTGTAATTCATAAAAAGAAAAACAGGATCACAGGGACAAAAAAAAATTGCGCAACTTTTTGCAAAAAGGAAATAATGGATCAAGTTTTTCTTTTTATTGATCAAGCTTTTCGTTAAGATGTTGACGAACTTCCTCATCTATTTATAAAAAAGGAGGTGGATGCAAGGAGCAAATAAATTTAGAAGTACAAATTCAGAAAAAAAAGAAAAAAAAAAGTTGTGTTTACTAATAGTGAGTAACATACAAAGGCATTTAAAACTTGGTCATATGTGTGGGACTAGCTTGTCATGCTACGGAGGATACCAACTTCTTATCAACGCCATTTAAAAAGTATCCGTGCAGATTACTCATATTGATGCTTCTCCGAAGGAATTAAATATTTGCAATGAGGAGAATTCTGAATTTGTACCATTGGTTCCAATATTTCAATCACAAAAGGACGTGAGAAATATAAAGTAAAACACCGCGTTAGTTCAAGAAGGTTTAAATCCAGTATTGAGTTGACACAAAAATTTAAAGGAGTCAATCTGCATTATGCAAAGGATTAGGCTACGACAAGAGGATGTGTCATAAGCACCTAAAGAAAAATGGAAATGAGCTAATCATTTCCAAACAATCATAACATGTAAGCATTTCTATGTTTTACTTATTTCACTTATAAATCAATTTTCATTAATAAGATTTTATATGTGTACTAACAATTAAAATTCTTTTTTCATGTAGGATTCAAATTCGGACTTATCTGCCACTCTCAAGTTGGCCAATCTTGTTTTAAGTAGTCCGTTGTGTTGATTTGCATTAGCATTCTTCAACTCTCAACGCATTTTTTTCTGCTAGATTTGTCTATGTAAATCAAGTAATAAAAGGTTTATTTTGGTTTAATTGTAGCAACAACCATATTTTCAACGTTTAATGATCGACTTGTAGTTAAAGACCAGCATTTGTCACACAACTAGAGCAATCCATTAATGCACGTGGCTCCAATAACTTGATTTCCCTTCTGAATTATGCCATTTTTAGTCATGAACATCGATTAGATAATCCTGACATATCTTGGTAAGCAAAAATAGAATCGTGTAGAGTAGAATAGGGATCCAATATCAAAATCGTCTTCTTGTGCACACCCAAGGGTGCAATGGTGAAATATTCACATTCCGATCAAACAAAATACACAAGATGTGTAAAAAGAACAGAGTCAATGTAAAATTATGGGTGGTGGTAAATGTAGAAAAACTAAGGGAATAGAAGGCAAGGGAAAACATGTTCGAGTCCTACATATATCTTGTATTCATTCATTTCATGCATCTTAATTTGCCCTTGCAAACTCCAATAGCAGTTGTAAGGGATAGAGCCTCAATTCAAGCGCGAGCAATCAAAATATTCACCAATAACAACACGACAGTTTTACACAAAGTAAGAACTAATTCAATAAGGGGCTTAGAATTCATCAAGAATACATTGTACCCGTTTGTTCAATGAGCTAGCCACAAAGACCCAAGCCCTAATAAGATTCGCACAAAAGCAGCTACTCAATGGACCCAATCTCTAAAGCCTATCTAAACCCGTGTAAAACTCAATCGAAGGATCACACATATGCACACTATCAAGTTTTGTGATTAAAACCAAGAGTTTTAATCAATTACACAAAGAATCAAAGAAGGTAGAAGAGAGAAGACCGAAAACAGAGAAGCCCATAAACAGAATGAATAATCACCTAAAAATAACCATCCAGCTTCCCCTTAATAAGCTAACAACCACTGTAGATTAGGCACTAGATCAAGGGTCCAGAGCAACACATTTAGTGACTTCCTTTTGGGCCGGATTTTGGCCCAAGTCCATTTGAGTTATTGGGCAATGGCTATTTTAAGTAAAATCATTTTCCATCGACTTGGGCTAAGCCCATTTTCATCCTTGCCCCAAGTGTTAAACAGAAATGACAAATATGGCATATATTCAACAGCTGGGACTAGGTGTCCGGAAATATTGCTTTGTTATGGGGCTCATGAATCCAAAAATTCAAGAAGGAAGAAATTACAAAAGCGAGCTATAAAATTACAAATGAACAGAAAAAATTCCATGATTCTTCACAAATAATGACTATCAAAAACAGTAACAATTAAAAAAAATACGTAAACAAAAATTAACAGATCAAAATATGATTGATTTGGTTACTCGTAGATTAGAATATTTTGAGAGAGTGAAAAGAGGTAGACGGATCAGAATAGTTGTATATATGGATTATTATATCAATTTACTGTGTCAATGTATCATTTATTTATTATAAATCAAAATGTATGCTATTGTCATATATAATTAGTTAAAGATAACTTATTAAAATCGAAAAAAACGTTACAACATAATCGAAGTAGATTATATTCCGTATTATCTAAATAGGGTCTTCCTACGAGTCTAGCTAGCTAGTGAACAGTTCTTTGAGGGAGAGAGGGATCGGTCCCTACAGACAAACATTGACCCAAGTGGCGTTTCAATTCTGCAGGTGCTCTTAATAAAAAGAATCCGTTCATTATTCGAGGCTTCGAAGGTGCTTCTTTATTCTTTAATTCTCTAGATCAAGGCTTCAACTTACTAGTCATCCCTCCCCAATCACCCCTATATTTGTTCTTGGACACAATTTATCATTGGAATTTTACAAGATCAACCCTGGTGGATGCGTCAAGGATGAATTTGCTAATGGTGGGGGTATATGTGGGATCAAGCTAGATCGTGTATTAGGGCTTTTTTTTTTTTTTTTTTTTTTAATAATCCCTCTAGTGCTTGCCTTATTCTGGAGGTTGAGCTTTGAGCCATATAAGATGAGATTCTTCTTTTTAGGCGACTTGGGATTTCAGATATTTGGGTACTCTACTGTAGCTATTTATTGCTTCACCAGGGATGGAGGACTATGAGAGATTCAGAGTACTCTTAGACATATTAGACACCTCTTCTCTTTTGATCGTGATACTATTTCCCATATCTATCGTGAGGACAATCAGGTTACGAATTCACTTGCCTCGAAAGCCACCACAAGGAGTATGGACCAACATCACTACGAGATTAATAGATATAGATTGTCTAGAATTAGAGGTTTGTAGTTTAGAACTCGTGTGCTTTCATTATATAGGGAGAAATACTCTTCATTTGTTGTTTTCTTATCGCTTTTACTACATTTGGTGCTTTGATGATTTCTCGAGGTTAGATTTTTATGTCCCCTCTCGTCTTTTTGATGATATATACATGATTGGAGAATCTTAATCCCCATCGACCTTCCTTGATGGAGCCTAAAAACTCACCAAGGATATGATGATGTCTTTGAAAAAAAAAAATGAGTTCCAACTTACTGGTCAAGCTTATTGAATGAAAGTGTAGCGCCCCGAGTTCTGTTAACCCGGATTGCCACGTCATCTTCTTTTGCCCTAATTTCAAAATCAATTTTCGCGGAAATAACCTAATTTTGAAATCACATTTGTAATTGAAAAACTGCATCGACAAGTAAAATTCATAGAAATTTAAAATTTAAATATCATATTTTAGAAATAGCGGAAAACGTCAAAATGTTATCAATATTCGAATACAAAAACTTCAAAGAGATAATAGTTTTGATAGTCAAATTTTCTATGCCACCACTGCCGGATCAATCACGATCGCCTCCGAAGTCTGCAAATATTGTTAAAAATAGCAGAGTGAGTATTTCGAAGAAATACTCAGTAGACTCATCGCCGATAATTAATTTACAGAATAATTGAATACACACTTATGCAATATACATTGTGATATCATCTTTGGTTCATTTTCTTGAAAATCATAGGCTCTTTGAAAACATGGGATGTGGGTACTCTTTCTTTCTTGTGCTGATGAGGCACATAAGTTATGCATAACATTCTTTTCTTATCCCATAAGGGATTCTCTTCTTATCCCATAAGGGATTCTCTTCTTTCTCATGCAATTAAGCATATAAGTTATGGCAAGCATAACAATATCATATATCTCATATGATAAATTCTCATCTTATGCATTAAAGCATATAAATCACGTAATTCACATAAAGCATGCAATTATAATTTAAACTAATTAATGGTGGCGAGTCTACCTCAATATATCGAGTTTGTGAAAATAGTGCGAGAAGTAGCTTCAATCTCTTAGTGGTCCGTACGTTTCGTCTAGCCAATAGAAAAATAAGTTTGAATTAGTATTTCGAACTTTAAAGTTTTAAAGTGTTGAAATTAAGTTTAAGGACTTAATTGAAAATTATTGGAATTGAAATAAATGACTTAGAATGATAAAATAAAGTTTAGGGGCTAAATTGGAAATTTATTAAATCTGAAAATAAAACTTTAAGGGCTAAAATAATAACTTTCATAAGTTTAGGGACTAAACTGTAATTATAATAAAGCTGGAAATAAAATTAAATGGCTGAAATAATAACTTATATAAACTAGGGACTGAAATAACTAAACCTTTAAACTGAAAATAGGAAATGTAAGGGCTGAAATTAAAACATAAATAATTAAGGGACTGAAATAAATCAACTAAAAACTTGAGGCATGAATTAATAATTTGTAAAAGGTTAAAATTATATAAATCATATATATATATATATATCATCTCTCTCTCTCTACAGAGAGAGAGAGACGACGAGCAGGGTTCGCCCCTTTCCCCTTTTTCTTTTCCCCACCACCGCCGACTGGCGATGGTGGCAGCGCCACCACACATGGTGGCGCCGGCTCAAGGGTAGGGGAGGGGGTTTGGGTCGAATGGCTTGACATGAAGGTTCGGGTTCGGCCGAAACATAAGGTAAGGTGTATCTTGTTTTCTGTTTCGGTTTTTGGTGGTCGATTGGTGGTGATAGAGGTCTCGGTGTAGGCTCGATTTGGGGGTTTTCATTTCTTGTTTTGGGTTTCGATTTGGTGCAGTGAGGATGTTGGTTTGGGGCTGTTTTGGGTATTTGCTCTCGGCTTCGGTGGCACTTGGATGGAACTTGGGTGGTCTCGATTTTGGACTGCAGTTTTATGGTGGTTCTTGGATGTGGTGGTTTGTCTTGCAGTGGACGATTGGAGGTTGGAAGTGGGTGTTGGTGTTGGTGGTCGGATGATGTTACACAGTGGAGGTGGTGATAGTGTTTGGGTCGTGAGTTTTGGCAGTGTGTGTGACATGTTGGTGGTGTTGCAGTGAGTTTGAAAATGGTGTTGTTGGTTTGAGCTTGGCAGTGTTGGTCTCGGCTGCAGTGAGTGCAGTGTTGGTGGTGTTGTGGTGCAGTGACATTGCAGTGAGTTGTTGGTCTCGGTTTGGAGGGGTTGCAGTAGTTGATGGTGAACGACTGCATAGTATTGCAGCTTTGGGAGCTCACTGTTGATGCTAGAAATGGTTGTTCTAGTATCAATGGTGACCCAAAATGGAGTTGAAAGTGTGAGGGAGAAATGGTGTTGATGCTAGAAATTGGTGTTCTAGCATCCACATTAATCTCCAAGAATTGAGGAGAAAGGGAGAGAGCTTACCAAGTGGATATTGTGTGAGTGAGTGTGAGTGGAGTGGAGTGAGTGGGGTATGAATAGGGGTGGAATTTGGGCACAAAACCCTAAACGGGTTATTGGGCCAAGTTATTGGGCTTTAAGGTTTTCAAGTTGGGCTGAAATAAATAATATCCGGTTTTGGGCTCATTTAATTGGGTTTAATTGAATTGGGCTAAATGAATTAAAATTCAAGGTATTGGACTTATATTAAATTGAACTTTAAATAATTGGGCTTGAATAATTGGGCTTTCGTAATTGGACTTGAAATTAATAAAAATTTGGATTTAAATAAAATAATTCGAAATTGATAATAAAATTATTATTCGGGATCGAATTCGATCGAATACATTTGAATTCAATATAATAACGGCTAGACGAACGCGCTTCTCTAAAAATTAGGGTTAACGTTTTAGCGACACGTTTTTCGAGAAAACTAATTTATAATAATTAAAAGTTCGCGGTCGCTACAACCTTACCCCCTTAAAATAATTTCGTCCTCGAAATTTAAACTTACTTGATCTAATATGTCTGGATACTTAGCCAGAATCTCTTCCTCTTTCTCCCAGGTAGCTTCATCGCTATCCTGTCTACCCCATTGGACTTTGACTAACGAAATCTCTTTGTTTCTTAAGACGTGGACTTTTCTTTCTATAATGCACATAGGTCTCTCCTCATAGGACAGATTTCTCTGAATCGAAATAGTCTGAAAATTTACCACGTGACTTGGGTCGTGGATATACTTTCTCAATAGGGAAACGTGAAAAACGTTGTGTACGGCCGATAGCTCGGGCGGCAACGCCAAACGATAAGCCACGTTACCCACTTTCTCTAATATCTCGAATGGTCCGATAAAGCGGGGTCTTAACTTCCCTCTCTTGCCAAAACGGATAGTTCCTTTCATAGGAGCTACTTTTAAGAATACTTTCTCTCCAATTGTAAACTCCAAGTCTTTTCTCCTTTTATCGGCATAGCTCTTTTGTCTGTCTTGTGCGGCCTTGATCCGCAGTTTGATCTTTTCAATAGCTTCAACGGTCCTTTCAATCAATTCTGGACCTAAAATTCTCCTTTCACCTACTTCATCCCAATAGACTGGTGATCGACATCGTCGTCCGTAAAGTGCCTCATATGGTGCCATACCAATAGTAGCCTGAAAACTATTATTGTAGGCAAATTCCACTAATGGAAGATGAGTCTCCCAATTTCCACTCAAGTCTAGTACACAAGCTCTAAGCATATCCTCTAGTGTTTGGATTGTGCGTTCAGACTGTCCATCGGTCTGGGGATGGTAAGCAGTACTAAAATTTAATTTAGTACCCATCGCTACTTGTAAACTCTTCCAGAATCTCGATGTAAATCTCGGGTCTCTATCTGATACAATGGAAGCTGGTACTCCATGAAGTCGAACAATCTCTCTAACATACAACTGGGATAACTGATCTACATTGAGAGTCATTCGGATTGGTAGGAAATGAGCTGACTTCGTAAGTCGATCTATGATAACCCAAATAGCGTCATGTCCTTTCACTGATTTCGGTAACCCTGTTACGAAATCCATGGAAATTTTCTCCCATTTCCATTCTGGTATATCCAAAGGATTTAACAATCCTGATGGTCTCTGGTGTTCAGCCTTAACTTGCTGACACGTCATGCATCGAGAGACGAATTTCGCGATACAACCCTTCATGTTTCTCCACCAAAAGGTATTGCGCAAATCACGATACATCTTGGTTCCTCCTGGGTGGCATGCATATGGTGCTGAATGAGCTTCTGTCAAAATCTCATTTCTAATAAGCTCATCTTTCGGTACACAGAGACGCCCTCTGAACATAAGTGCTTTATCAGCGGCAATCTCGAAACCTACTCTCTTGCCAGTTCCAACTTCGGATCTGATCTTTTCTAGGAATTTATCTTCGACTTGAGCCGTCACAATCCGACCTCTCAAATCTGGTTTCATGGTCAGATTTGCCAATCTGATAGGTCCTTGGACTGATGGGGCTCGCACTTCAATCCTTAAATTCTGAAAATCTCGAATTAATTGATCTTGCGTTAATCCCAAAACTGACAACTGTCCGGCGTCCTTTCTGCTCAAAGCGTCGGCAACCTTATTTGCTTTACCCGGGTGGTATAGGATGGTGCAGTCATAATCTTTTACCAGCTCTAGCCATCGACGTTGTCGCATGTTCAATTCCTTCTGAGTGAAGAAATACTTGAGGCTCTTGTGATCTGTGTAAATCTCACATTTACTACCGTACAGATAGTGTCGCCAAATCTTAAGAGCGTGCACTACAGCTGCAAGCTCTAAGTCGTGAGTCGGGTAATTCTTCTCATGCGGCTTCAACTGTCTTGAAGCATAGGCGATCACTTTGCCGTTTTGCATCAATACACAACCTAAGCCATGTTTGGATGCATCGCTGTAAATAACGAAACCCTCAGACCCATCTGGTACAGTCAGCACTGGTGCTGAGACGAGTCTGTTCTTAAGTTTCTGGAAGCTTTGCTCACACTGTTCGGTCCACAGAAACTTAATTCCTTTCCTTGTCAACTGAGTCATAGGGCCTGCTATTTTAGAGAAGCCTTCTATGAATCGCCGATAGTATCCGGCTAATCCAAGAAAACTCCTCACATCTCCAACATTTGCAGGTGTCGGCCAATTCGTTACAGTTTCCACTTTAGAAGGATCAACTTCGATACCCTTGGCTGTAACAACGTGACCCAAGAAACCTACTCTCTCAAGCCAAAATTCACACTTCTTGAATTTGGCATACAACTTTTCTGCTCTCAACGTTTCCAATACTATCCTCAGATGTTCTTCATGCTGTGTCGAATCTCTGGAGTAGATCAGTATGTCATCGATAAAAACAATGACGAATTTATCGAGATACGGATGGAAAACTCTGTTCATCAAATCCATAAATATCGCCGGTGCGTTCGTGAGTCCGAAAGGCATCACTACGAACTCGTAATGTCCATATCGTGTTCTGAACGCTGTCTTTGGTACGTCCGTTGGCGAAACCTTTAACTGATGGTAGCCGGATCTCAAGTCGATCTTGGAGAAAACAGCTTTGCCTTTCAACTGATCGAATAAGTCCTCGATCCTGGGGAGAGGATACCTATTCTTTATCGTCAACTTGTTAAGTTCTCGATAGTCGATGCACATTCTCATACTTTCATCCTTCTTCTTTACAAACAGAACGGGCGCTCCCCATGGAGATACACTTGGTCTGATGAAACCCTTATCTAGCAATTCTTCCAATTGCACCTTCAGTTTTTGCAATTCATTTGGCGTCATACGGTACGGAGCCTTGGAAACAGGGGCAGCTCCTGGTACCAGGTCGATAGAAAATTCCACTTGTCTATCCGACGGAGTACCGGGTAGATCATCTGGAAAAACATCGCCGTACTCACATACTATTGGCACTGATTCCAGGGTAATCTCCTCTACGGGCTTGTCTTGCAAACTAACCAAAAAGCCTTGACAATCGTCCTTGGCTAAATACTTCTTGGCTTGTAAAGCGGAGATAAGGCGAGGAAGTGACTTGATTCTCGTCCCGTAAAACCTGAATACTTCTTCACCGTCCTTGCGAAAAATGACTTCTTTCTCGTGGCACATAATTGCGGCACGATTGGCACTGAGCCAATCCATACCCAGAATAATATCGAAATCTTTCATTCGAATAATATTCAAGTCTGCCTCTAAAACTTGACCGTCAAAATCTATTTGTACGGCCTTGGCTATTTTATTAGTGTCGATAGTGCTTCCTGACGGCAAACTAACCTTGAGAGTACTACCAGTCTCTAGTCCTATCTCTCTATTCTCCTTTGATTACACATGATTCGGCGTCGGAGAATTCTTCGAGTGCCGGATCAGCATCCTCTTCCGGGTCTTCCTCGGGGTTTTCCTCGAGTTCATCCCCGGGTACTAGCCCATCTCCTTGCCCAAGTTCGGGCTCGGGCTCGGGCATTGGTTCGGGTTCTGGCTCCCCTTCGGGTGCAACCCCAAAGCGGTACTCAAAATATATGGGCCAGTATGCTACAAATCTCGCGCAAAAGGTGTCATATTCAACATCTACATTAGGTGACACCAATGCATCTATGTATATGCTGCGGGCTACCCCCGCGTAGTCGGCCCGGAAGGTTGATAGTAAAAGATGGATCGATCGGCGATCATTAGTCACATAGCCATGTTGTATGGCCCGATCGCGTACGATGTTTAGTTGCTCTATGTGTTAGGCTACAGTCCAATCGAGTTCGGGCCTGAATCGATCGTAATCTCTTGCGGCTTGTTCCGCGTCACTTGGTGCATTTCTACGTATGGGTGCCATGTCCTAAATCAATTATGCAAAGTCCAATTATGCGGGGTTATTGTCTTTCTTAGTTAAAATTACGAGGACGTAAAAATTTAAAAATTCTTGTAAATTATGCACAAACTCGTCTTTCTTTCTTTCTTTCTTTTCTTTCTTTCTTTCTAATCCGGATACATTTCTTTCTCGTCTTCTAAATCTCGTAAATCGTAAAACAGGTATCCGAATAAAATAACATTAAACTTCATAAACTTCTTTTACCTTCGGAGTCGGCAGATCGAATGATGGCAGTGGCAACTTTCAGTAATAATAATAATAAGAAAAATCTCTTTGAAAATTTTCTTTTTTTTTTTTTGAAAATTTGCCAGTCTACAGAAACGCAGACCAGCTCTGATACCAAGCTGTAGCGCCCCGAGTTCTGTTAACCCGGATTGCCACGTCATCTTCTTTTGCCCTAATTTCAAAATCAATTTTCGCGGAAATAACCTAATTTTGAAATCACATTTGTAATTGAAAAACTGTATCGACAAGTAAACTCATAGAAATTTAAAATTTAAATATCATATTTTAGAAATAGCGAAAAATGATAAAATGTTATCAATATTCGAATACAAAACTTCAAAGAGATAATAATTTTGATAGTCAAATTTTCTATGCCACCACTGCCGGATCAATCACGATCGCCTCCGAAGTCTGCAAATATTGTTAAAAATAGCAGAGTGAGTATTTCAAAAAAATACTCAGTAGACTCATCGCCGATAATTAATTTACAGAATAATTGAATACACACTTATGCAATATACATTGTGATATCATCTTTGGTTCATTTTCTTGAAAATCATAGGCTCTTTAAAAACATGGGATGTGGGTACTCTTTCTTTCTTGTGCTGATGAGGCACATAAGTTATGCATAACATTCTCTTATCCCATAAGGGATTCTCTTCTTATCCCATAAGGGATTCTCTTCTTTCTCATGCAATTAAGCATATAAGTTATGGCAAGCATAACAATATCATATATCTCATATGATAAATTCTCATCTTATGCATTAAAGCATATAAATCACGTAATTCACATAAAGCATGCAATTATAATTTAAACTAATTAATGGTGGCGAGTCTACCTCAATATATCGAGTTTGTGAAAATAGTGCGAGAAGTAGCTTCAACCTCTTAGTGGTCCGTACGTTTCGTCTAGCCAATAGAAAATAAGTTTGAATTAGTATTTCGAACTTTAAAGTTTTAAAGTGTTGAAATTAAGCTTAAGGACTTAATTGAAAACTATTGGAATTGAAATAAATGGCTTAAATGATAAAATAAAGTTTAGGGGCTAAATTGGAAATTTATTAAATCTGAAAATAAAACTTTAAGAGCTAAAATAATAACTTTCATAAGCTTAGGGACTAATCTGTAATTATAATAAAGCTGGAAATAAAAGTTAAAAACTGAAATAATAACTTTTAATAGGTTAAGGACTAAACTGTAAATATATAAAAGCTGTAAATAAAATTAAATGGCTGAAATAATAACTTATATAAACTAGGGACTGAAATAACTAAACCTTTAAACTGAAAATAGGAAATGTAAGGGCTGAAATTAAAACATAAATAATTAAGGGACTGAAATAAATCAACTAAAAACTTGAGGCATGAATTAATAATTTGTAAAAGGTTAAAATTATATAAATCATATATATATATATATATCATCTCTCTCTCTCTCTACAGAGAGAGAGAGAGAGAGAGAGACGACGAGCAGGGAAAGGGGCGAAGCCCCTTTCCCCTTTTTCTTTCCCCCACCACCGCCGACTGGCGATGGTGGCAGCGCCACCACACATGGTGGCGCCGGCTCAAGGGTAGGGGAGGGGGTTTGGGTCGAATGGCTTGACATGAAGGTTCGGGTTCGGCCGAAACATAAGGTAAGGTGTATCTTGTTTTCTGTTTCGGTTTTTTTTTTGGTGGTCGATTGGTGGTGATAGAGGTCTCGGTGTAGGCTCGATTTGGGGGTTTTCATTTCTTGTTTTGGGTTTCGATTTGGTGCAGTGAGGATGTTGGTTTGGGGCTGTTTTGGGTATTTGCTCTCGGCTTCGGTGGCACTTGGATGGAACTTGGGTGGTCTCGATTTTGGGCTGCAGTTTTATGGTGGTTCTTGGATGTGGTGGTTTGTCTTGCAGTGGACGATTGGAGGTTGGAAGTGGGTGTTGGTGTTGGTGGTCGGATGATGTTACACAGTGGAGGTGGTGATAGTGTTTGGGTCGTGAGTTTTGGCAGTGTGTGTGACATGTTGGTGGTGTTGCAGTGAGTTTGAAAATGGTGTTGTTGGTTTGAGCTTGGCAGTGTTGGTCTCGGCTGCAGTGAGTGCAGTGTTGGTGGTGTTGTGGTGCAGTGACATTGCAGTGAGTTGTTGGTCTCGGTTTGGAGGGGTTGCAGTAGTTGATGGTGAACGACTGCATAGTATTGCAGCTTTGGGAGCTCACTGTTGATGCTAGAAATGGTTGTTCTAGTATCAATGGTGACCCAAAATGGAGTTGAAAGTGTGAGGGAGAAATGGTGTTGATGCTAGAAATTGGTGTTCTAGCATCCACATTAATCTCCAAGAATTGAGGAGAAAGGGAGAGAGCTTACCAAGTAGATATTGTGTGAGTGAGTGAGTGTGAGTGGAGTGGAGTGAGTGGGGTATGAATAGGGGTGGAATTTGGGCACAAAACCCTAAACGGGTTATTGGGCCAAGTTATTGGGCTTTAAGGTTTTCAAGTTGGGCTGAAATAAATAATATCCGGTTTTGAGCTCATTTAATTGGGTTTAATTGAATTGGGCTAAATAAATTAAAATTCAAGGTATTGGACCATAAATATTGGACTTTAAATAATTGGACTTGATTAAAATTGGGCTAAGACAAATAGAATTAGACTAATAAAATTGGACCTTAAAGTATAAGGTATTGGACTTATATTAAATTGAACTTTAAATAATTGGGCTTGAATAATTGGGCTTTCGTAATTGGACTTGAAATTAATAAAAATTGGATTTAAATAAAAAAAATTCGAAATTGATAATAAAATTATTATTCGGGATCGGATTCGATCGAATACATTTGAATTCAATATAATAACGGCTAGACGAACGCGCTTCTCTAAAAATTAGGGTTAACGTTTTAGCGACACGTTTTTCGAGAAAACTATTTTATTTAATTAAAAGTTCGCGGTCGCTACAAATTCTAACACCAAATTTTCAGGAAAAAAGAATTATATCTGATGATCTTTCAAGACACAAATGGTGAATTATCAGAAAACCAAGAAGAAGAAGAGTACACATCCGATGGTAAATTTTTAGAAGACAACTTAAATACTGATTTTATACCAAGAACCAAAGAATTAATAATTTTTAATAAGACATCATCAAATGTTGATAGTATATAAAGAATTTTAAAATTAGTTGAAAAGATTCAAATAATAGGAGAAGACCCTATAAAACATTGGGATAAAAATAAGATAAAAGCTAAACTAGAAATCATAAATGAAAATATAAAGATTAGAACAGCAAATATCAAGCACAAAAATCAAGACATAGAAGATTTTAATATATAGATTAAAGAATTATTAGATTTAAAAGTAATAAGACCCTCTAACAGTCAACATAGATCAACAACTTTTATGGTTAGAATCACAATGAAATTAAAAGAGGAAAGGCAAAAATAGTTATAAACTATGAAAGACCTAAATGATAATACTATTGGAAATGGATATAAAATATTAGACAAAGACATGTTAATAAATCAAATACAAAATAGTAAAATATTTTCGAAATTAGATTGTAAATATGGATTTTTGCAAATAAAAATGCCAAAAGACTATTCTTTAGACTACTTTTACTACACCACTAGAACATTTTGAATGGTTAGTTATGTCTTATTGATTAAAAATTCACCCTCAATTTTTCAAAGAAAGATGGATTATATATTCAATTATTTTTCATTTGTTGTGTATATATAGATGAGATTTTAGTACATAGTAAGAATTAGAAAGAACATATGAAACATTTAGAGCTAATATTAAAATATTTTATAGAAAATGGTTTAATTATGAGCAAAAAGAAAACGGAAATAAATAAACAAAAAATCGAATTCTTATGAATAATTTTAGGAGAAGAAAAAATTCAATTGCAACCACACGTAGTGCAGACGATCTTGTAGTTTTTTAGATAAAATAGATGAAACTAAAAAATTGCAAGTTTTTTTAGGAATATTAAATTATCCTCGACATTTTATTAAAGATTTTGGAAAGAAAGTAGGAACACTATATAGCAAGCTATCTAGCATAGGACAAAAATATTTTAATCAGTCATAGAGTTAGTTAAAAAAAAAAAAGATAAAAGAAATTAAAATTTTACCACATTTATAGTTACCTTTAGATAGTAAATATAAAATAATAGAAACAAATGGATGCTAATTAGGATGGGGGAAGAATTTTATATTCTAAACCAAATAAATATAGTGATAGAAAGAAAGAAAGAAATTGTAGATATGCTAATGGAAAATATTTGACCAGTCTAAATTATGAAATAATGACTATTATTCATAGTATATAAATCTTTAAATTATTTCTAAATACTAAATTTACTATTAGAACAGATTGTGAAGCCATTGTAAAATTTATATATAAAAAAAAAAAAGACAAATTTTGATAAAATAAGATATAAACGATGGCAAAAGTTGTATGAAATATTGAATAGCTATAAAAGTAATATATAACACATTGACGGGGAAAATAATATTTTAGTAGATAATATAAGTAGGCAAGTCATTAATTTTCAAACCAATTATTTTCATGGTAAAAATGGATCAGATGATGATAAACTTTGGAAATATCACTCTAAGAATGGCCCCACAAGGATCTAATCTTCGAATCAAAGGAAATAATTTAGAAAGACTTACAGAAAGGGAACATTTGCTATTGGAAAATCTTTGGATGGCACGTTAATCTAAACAAAAATTAGATTGTATTAATGCTTTAGCTAATCATTTTAGACAGATTCGCAATCAAGTAGAAAGTAGAAATTTTAGTTTCTTTGTAATAATCAAAGGTAGAAAGCTTGGTATATATAATTATTGGCCATGCGTATTACAACAAGTAGAAAGATATTCAGATCCCCTTTTGAAATGATTTTATACATTCTGTAGAGAAATGATATGATTTAATTTTTGTATATCTGAAAGAATTAGACAAACTATGACTATACAAGCTTCCCCTTCTCAACCATCATCTCCATCTTCGTCAATACAACTTTGTGATGGTTGCGAAACTATGACCAAAGTTGTTAGAAGAAATATTACAAAATTTTGAATACAAAATCTCTTCATTTCGGCGGACCATTAGTAGATATCAAAATGAAATTCTCCGTTACAGGACATTTTGAAAAGACTTAGTTCTAAAAATATTGTTGAAAGACCCATCTCTAAAGATGTTGCCTCTAGAAGTAGAAATTATTCTCATAAATAGAAAGACTTATTGAACTAACGGATTCTACAGCAACAGGACAAGAAAATGATTTATATGATTAGAATAAAAAGTTGGTGATTGTGCCAGTATTGTTCAAAATTCTATAAAAAATCAGGATATAATCGATTTTTTTCAAGTTCTAGGTTACTACCATAATGAGAATGGATATCTTCTTAAACATGGCCCCGAATACAAATCATCCACTAGAAATACAACTTTTCTTAGACAGAATTATCCTACAATTTCTTTTGATTATACCATTTTTGAAGAAGAAGACCTTTTTACCCAGCTTTACAGTTTGGTATGACACACACTATATATGTTTTAAACAGATATTTGAGATTCTTTCCACCAAAACTTAAATGGATTCTTGATCAGTTAAAAGACACCTTTTAATGATCCAATTTATTTCTAGACCACCTCATGTAAATAATGGTATAATAATACCAGTTTATCATTATATTATAATATATGAAGGAGCCAAAATATTTAGACACTCTTCAAAGACAAATACTAAAATAAGAATTAGACAGATTGATTACGAAAGACGAGTCTCAAAGATAGCGACTGTGATGTAAATTCAAAATAACAATTCAAGACTTGTAGCACAATGGGATAATGGAGTTATTTTTTGTCAATAACATCTTGCTATAAAAATCAAGACATGAAAAATTCTAGCACCAAATTTTCAGCAAAAAGAATTATATCTGATGGCCTTTCAAGATACAAATGGTGAATTATCAGAAAACCAATCACATAGAGAAGAAGAAGAGTATATATCTGATGGCAAAACTAATGAAACGGATGAAGACCTAGAAGAAGCCTACATATAGATGATGGACATATAAAGTTCAACAATTGAAAAATAACAAAAGAATAAAAGACGTAAAGGAAAGGCAGGACATATATTGTACTTGAAGGACAATTATCAGCAAAAATGTCAAAAAAATGAGGAGTGTAAAGATGAAGTTTTCAAAAGACTATCATGCAGCTGTAAAGCACCATTCAATTCTTTAATTAAAAATCACACACTAGTAAAGTTGTACAATAGATTACTTTTTCTTTAATTGTAAATCATATATCATAACGCTCTTAATCTTCATATTCAAACTAAAAATCTCGATTTTGATGATCGATCAAAAGCATTTGCTGTAATATACATGATATGTTATAAGTTTATGAATACTCAATTAAATATTTGGGCTCTTCGCTCATCTCCTAAAGAAGAAAGTCTTCTTGTGGAGGTCAACCATTTTCATTCAAATACCATGATTCCCAAAAGGATACCATGGAATCTTCAATCTAGAGGACTAGAATGAGATTTTGAGAATGCTCAAACTCCAATTTATGTACTTACTACAACTATTCCAGGTTAAATTATTTCATTTTCTAATGGACGTGCCAAAGTTATTTTTGACAAAAGGTTCTTCATCAAATAATCTTCAAATGTCTTATTCTTCTAGATCTGAAAGCAGATCTGGGAATTTCTTTCAAAAATCTAGATTTTCAACTTCTTTTGATAAATTAAAAGGAGTTGATTTCAATCCAAATATTCCAAAAACTCAATACACTTCATATAAAGATAATGAATCCGAACAACCTAGTTCTCCAACCTCATCTGATATGCTTCCGAATCCTTCTGAACAATTAGATCAGCAGTGCAATGTCATTTCTTCGACAATAGATAGAAAAAAAATGAATTTAAAACTGATCAAACTCCTTCGGTCAAAAGTTTTCGTCAAACTCTTCGATCAATGTTTTCAAAAGAAGAAATTAAATCTTTATGGGAAGAATTTTAAGATTCTCCAGAAGATTTAAGTTTTTATGAATGATCATATTTCAAAGTTTTTGAAAAAAGAATTATAAAAACTAAATCCATTCAATATACTCGTGTCCATAAGAAAACATGGAAAACTCCTTTGGGTCAAAGTTTTCAACTTGAACATCCTCTTATGCAAGAAATAATTGTTTCCCAAGAAAAATGTTAAAAAAAAAAAAAAAAAAAAAGAAGTAATTGCATCTCCTATCAAACAAATTAAGGCTGATAGACCAGAAGAATCTGCGAATACAGCTAAAGATATCAAAAATATTCAATTCTAGAACAATTATACTAATATTGTTCTTCAATCTATGCATTCTCAATTATCTAGAATTGAAGCCAATTCTGATACTGAGGCTTCCTCATCTAAGAAAAATGAGAAACAACCTCTAATTTCCAAACAATTGATTCTAAGTTTTCTCTAAAACTGGGTAAAGATACTTTGTCTAAAGAATCTAATATTTTACAAGAACTTGCGAAACAAATCTGAAAATTAGGATCATCCAAGAACATAAATACAATTGATGTTCTAGATGAACATGAAGCTCAATTTATTGAAAATGAAAAACCTTCTATCAATAAATTGAAAGGAGAAAATTCGGAATTTTCAAATTATTATTCTCGTCCTTCTCATCCTGATATGTTATATGAGGAAAAGAAGAAACCTCAAGTTTTCTATAATGGAGAGGAACTCATTAAATGGAATCTTGTCGGTATGACAGAATATCAAATTATTAATTTCCTTGAAAATATGGCAGTTTTTAAGGGTGCATATATTGGCAGTGGAATGGAAGAATATGATGCTATCTCAAATTTAGTTCACGGTTTCACTGGACAATTAAAAAACTGGTGGCTTGATTATCTTAATAATGAGGATCACATCACAATAAGAACTGCGTTCTCAAGGGTGAAAGTGACAGTTTCAATATTCTTATTTTTTCGATGCTCAAACATTTTATTGGAATCCCTACTCTTCTTCAAGATAGGTCCTCTGAGATTCTTATGAATCTTATTTGTCCAAAATTTCATGATTTTCGTTGATACAAGAACTTGTTCCTCACTAGAGTATTAATTCGTGAATATTGTAATCAATCCTTTTGGAAATGAAGATTTATTTCTGGATTTCTGACGCCGGGCAGAATAACGATTATTCTGCAAGCGGTGTCAATAGACAAAAACAGGGAATAAAGCAGGAGAAAAACCAAAGGAAACGATAAGAATTCTTTATTATTCAACCACTGAATGAAAACTAACCCACAAGTCGGGTTATATAGCCGAATATGCGAAATTAATGAAAATTTACCAAAAATGGTAAATTCTAATTTTCCTACCAAAATAAAGGACTTAATAAAAGAAACAATATCACCAAAATCCGGCTCAAATCAAGCTCTTATTCTATTTTTAAAAGGTAATTGAAATATTACCATAAACGGCAAAAAATAACTTAAATTGATGATTCGGAAAGGAAAACAGCTGAATTTGGCTTCGAAATCGAAAAAGCTCGGTGACCACGTCATGCGCGCCGAAAAGACCTTTTCGGATTGGGGTTATAAGCTTGATTCTGACAACCGCAGCAAAAAGTTATGGCCGAATAACCGAAACATGCCCGTAGATGGCCCCAATTAGGAAATATCGCCAATTATTTGTCAATCTTGTGCTGATCTGCCAACTCATGGTATTTCAGCGCCATTAACGTACTATCAGACAGCTCGGCCTCGTCTGACTCGGATCCTCCTGCATCAGTCACCCCGGGTTGGAAAGAACTCGCCCTCAAGTTCACTTGGGTGTCTTCAGTATCCCCAAAACAAGGACTGAGGTGTTTCACATTGAAGACATCAGAAGTCTTCAAGTGGCTGGGGAGGCGTAGACGGTAAGCATTGTCGTTGATCTTCTGTAAAACCTCACAAGGACCAATCTTCCGCTTTTTCAGTTTATTGTACTCCCCAACAGGAAAACGATCACGAGTTAACACGGCCCACACAAAATCACCAACTTCGAAAAGGACCCGACGACGATGGCTGTTAGCCTGAACCTTGTACTTGGCGTTACTCTCTTGAATGGCTAACTTCACCTGTGCATGGATTCCTCGAAGATGGTCGGCCATCTCATCCTCCTTGTGACTCATACTACCTACACGGGGAATAGGGGCTAAGTCAAGTACCCTAGTTGGAACCCGACCATAGACAATTTCAAATGGACTTAACCCCGTGGTTCTATTCTTCGACCTGTTATAGGCAAATTCGGCCTGAGGTAATGCCAAATCCCACTGCTTCGGCTTAGTTCCGGCTAGACTCCTCAACAAATTACCCAAGCTCCGATTAACCACTTCAGTCTGACCATCTGTTTGGGGATGGTAGGCACTGCTAAAATTCAACTGCGTCCCCAGTTTCACCCACAAGCTTTTCCAGAAATGACTCATAAACTTAGTGTCACGATCAGAAGTAATAGAATGAGGCACACCATGCAAACGCACAATTTCATTGAAGTAAAGATGGGCAATTCGAGTAGCATACATTGTCTTCCGACATGCTATGAAATGGGCCATCTTTGAAAACCTGTCAACCACAACAAAAATAGAATCTGAGGCTCGTTGGGTACGGGGCAGCCCCATTACAAAATCCATACTGATATCAATCTAAGGTGCTTCAGGAACTGGCAAAGGCGTGTAAAGACCCGCATTAGTAAGAGCTTCCTTTGACCGCTGGCACACATAACAACGCCCAACATGATGAGCCACATCACTACTCACTTTGGGCCAATAATAGGCAGAGGAAACCAATGCCAGTGTCTTATCCCATCCAAAGTGTCCCATATTATGAAGTTCACTAACAATATGCTGCCTGAGTGAACAATCCGGAACACATAACTGCAATCCACAAAAGAGATACCCTTTATGTAAAATAAAATCATGTCACTGATTGTTATTTACCTCCTGAAGTATTTTCCCGAAGGAAGGGTCTGCAGCATACATATCTGGAAAAACCTCAAATCCCACGACATTGGTGCTCATGGTGGTGAGAAGTGATGTACGCCGACTCAATGCATCTGCAACACGATTCAAGCTCGTAGCTTGGTGCCGTAATGAAAATGTAAACTTGGCATGTCGTTTACTCAATTTATGCTGACCATTGATGTATTTCAGGGCCTCATGATCAGTGGTAAGAATAAATTTCCTCTGGACCAAGTAATGACGCCAATGCTTCAAAGACTAGATTATGGCATAGAATTCGAGGTCATAGGTAGAATAGTTCTTCTTTGATCCTGAGAGCCTCTCACTGAAAAATGCTACTGGACGCCCCTCTTGACTCAAAACACCACCAATGCCCACTCTAGAGGCATCACAATTTACTTCAAGCACCTTATCAAAATCTGGAAGTGCCAACACCAGAGCATCTGTCATCCGTTGCTTGACCAACTGAAAGCTGGATTCTGCTTGCTCAGACCACTGGAATGAGTGTCCCTTGAGGCACTCTGTGATTGGGGCAATCAAAGTACTGAAGTTCTTGATGAAACGGCGATAGAAGGATGCCAGTCCATGGAAGCTCCTGACATCATGCAAGGTTTTTGGCTTAGGCCACTCCAAGATCGCGTCTATTTTAGATTGATCTGCATGAACACCAACAGTAGACACAACAAAACCCAAAAAGGTAACAGAAGTAGTAAAGAAAGAACATTTTTTTCGATTCACAAATAGGCACTCCGTCCTCAACACCTCAAAAACTGCACGAAGGTGTTCAAAGTGAGATGTCCACGTTGGACTGTAGATGAGGATATCATCAAAGTAGACCACCACAAACTTTCCCATGAAAGGCCGTAACACCTAGTGCATAAACCTCATAAAAGTGTTGGGCGCATTGGATAGTCCAAAAGGCATGACCATCCACTCATACAAACCATGCTACGTCTTAAACGCCGTCTTCCACTCATCTCCTGGCCGTATTCTGATTTGGTGATATCCGCTCTTAAGGTCAATTTTTGAGAAGACCTTAGAACCGGACAACTGATCCAACATATCATCCAAACGGGGAATCGGATACCTGTACTTTACTGTAATCCTGTTGATTGCTCTACTATCAACACACATACGCCAAGAACTATCTTTCTTCGGCACTAGTAGAGCAGGAACTGCACATGGGCTCATGCTCTCACGAATGTAACCCCTCTCCAGCAACTCTACCACTTGCCGCTGCAATTCCTCAGCTTCCTTGGGACTGAGGTGATAAGTCGATCGATTAGGCAGACTCGACCCCGGAACAAGGTCAATCTAATGTTGAATATCCTTCATAGGTGGTAACCCCGAAGGGAGATCTTCAGGCATTAAATCAGAGAACTCCATTAGCATCTGCTGTACTTCTACCGGTAAATCTGGATTCTCATCTGTTGTAAGATGCTCACGAGGCATAAGAGCATAGACCACATCTTCACGCTCAATCTCTCCTAGAAAATTGGACATAGAAAGCAGGTTGGAATTTTTAGCTACCGGGGCAGGAGTGACTTCTTCTTTATGGGGTGCCTACACAACCTTTTTCCCTTTGATGCTAAGGGAATACGTATTTTTCTGCCCATCATGAACAACACTGCGATCATACTGCCAAGGTCGTCCCAGCAATATGTGACAAGCATCTATTGACACAACATCGCACCATGCATTATCAAAATATTTTCTCCCGATCGAAAAAGACACTAAACAACGGTTGTCAACTGATACTGCACTGCCTTTACTCAACCACGACAATTTATATGGTTTAGGATGCCTATCTGTCTTCAACTGTAATTTTCGAACAGCTTCTTCAGACACCACATTTTCGCTGCTTCCACTATCAATGATCAGCTTACAAACCTTATCTGCTACCGTGCAGGTTGTGTGAAATATGTTGGTTCTCAACCAGTCGTCTCCTGAGTCGCCTTTCGGAGTCAACAGACTCTTTCGCACAACTAGAGTCTCATAACCGTCCCCATACAGTACGCCTTCCTCTTCATCATCGTCATATGCAGGTTCTCCAACTTCCTCAACTTCATCCATAATTTCTTCATCAATAAAGAGATTTTTACCTATCCGACTGTCTGGCTTTCTGCAATCAGTTGATCGATGTCCTTGTTCACCACACCTGAAGCATCTAATACCCGAACCCGGACGAGGTGGTTGTTGAGGAGGACGAGGTGCTTGAGGGCGAACTGGTTGACTACCTTCGCTTCTGGTCACCGGTCTCCTATTATGCTGCTTCTCTACAGCAAGTGTGCGCTGATATGCTTCAGAAACAGTCCACAGCGAGTGAAGGCTGAGGACATCTTGTATGGACTGTCGCAACCCACCCAAGTATCTTGCTACCATCTGTTCTTCTGTTTCAGATAGATCATTTCGAGCTACCAACTGATAGAACTCCTCCGTGTAGTCATCAACCGATCTTGTATCTCGCCTCAAAGAATGAAGCTGCTGAAACAACGTTTGAGTATAGCCGAAAGGAAGAAAGTGACCTTTCATCTTCTTCTTCATTTTCTCCCAATCTGTGATTTTGACCTTACCCTGCCTACTGCGTGAACGCCTCAACTGCTCCTACCACGCAGATGCTCTTCCCTTAAGTTTGATGGCAACTAACCTTACTTTGATGTGATATGGAACCTCCTTATACTCAAAGATACGTTCTACTTCGTTCAGCCAATCAACAAAACCTTCAGCCTGTAACGTACCAGAAAACTTTGGTAGATCCACCCGAAAGCCGAAATCCACATGACGATCCTCCCGACCACGACGCTCCCAAACTCGAACAGGGTTGTGATACGAGTTTTCGTAACTGGTATCGGACTCGTGACCCTCCAGTTCTCGGTCACCGGGATCCTGCGCCGTCAGACGCTGAGTTAACTCTGCAATTTGCCTCTGTAAGTCTTCAATCGTCACCTCTTGAACGTTACGATCACGGTGTGGGACTTCCTCATTCGGAACCTGCCCTTTATGACCACGACCACCAACCATGATTGACTGATGAAATCTAGTCCCAAGAAGATGCTGATGCTCTGATACCAACTGACGCCGAGCAGAATAACGATTATTCTGCAAGCGGGGATCAATAGACAAGAACAGGGAATAAAGCAAGAGAAAAATCAAAGGAAACGATAAGAATTCTTTATTATTCAACCACTGAATGAAAACTAACCCACAAGCCGGGTTATATAGCCGAATATGCGAAATTAATGAAAATTTACCAAAAATGGTAAATTTTAATTTTCCTACCAAAATAAAGGACTTAATAAAAGAAACAATATCACCAAAATTTAGCTCAAATCGAGTTCTTATTCTATTTTAAAAAGGTAATTGAAATATTACCATAAACGGCAAAAAATAACTTAAATTGATGATTCGGAAAGGAAAACAGCTGAATTTGGCTTCGAAATCGATGCTCGGTGACCACGTCGTGCGCGCCGAAAAGACCTTTTCAGATTGGGGTTATGGGCTTGATTCTGACAACCGTAGCAAAAGTTATGGCCGAATAACCGAAACATGCTCGTAGATGGCCCCAATTAGGAAATATCGCCAATTATTTGTCAATCTTGCGCTGATCTGCCAACTCATGGTATTTCAGCGCCATTAACGTACTATTAGACAACTCGGCCTCATCTGACTTGGATCCTCCTACATCAATTTCCAAGACCTTTTTTTGCAGAAAGAGTAAGGAATACTATCAAACTCCAACAAAATGATACCATTCCATATGCTCTTATGACTTACTATCTGAAGGTCGTAAAGAACTTGGATCATTTTATTGAAAAATATGGTTTTTGAGAAAATCATTCATCCTTCTTCAAAATTGAAAAAGAAAAGTTTTCCCTCTTATATGAGACAACGATCTTTTCAAAAAACTTATCCTTCTATGTTTTCAAAAAGAAAGTTTTCAAAGGAAAGGAATATTAAGAATTCTAACAAAAATTCTAATACTTCAAAAATTACATGTTGGAAATGTAATTAATCAGATCATTATTCAAAGAAATGTCATATGAAGGGAAATATTAATTATCTTCAAATGGATGAAGAGATTAAACTTGAACTTCTCAATCTAATCAATTATTGTTCAGATATTGAATCTGACCCTGATCTTGAACAAGTTTATCAACGTCAAGAAGATTCTAATGTTGAAACCACCTCAAACTCATCATCTTCTTCAAATCAAGATAAAGAAGTCTGTGGTTGTAAAACCATAAATGTTCTTACATATGAAGAAGAACTTATTTAAGAAATAGTTGAGAAAATTGAAGATCCTCAACTAAAGAAAATGTTCTCTTCTCTTTCTCCTTCAAAATCTTTAGTAGAGCCATTTAATATGCAAAATATATTAAATCGGTTTAAAACCAAAACTTTTTCAAAAACTTCTAGTTCTAATTTAAGATCAGAAGTAAATGAAACGAAATCTCAAATTGCTATTGAATGGAAGTTGTATTCTTAAAGGCAGAAGATTTAGAACAATAATACAATTCTAATAAAAAAAAACTTCTAAGCATAAATCTTCAGAATCCTCTTCTTCTGAAGATGATACTTTTCATGCTTATCATTCAAATTCTCAATCTGAAAAAGGAAAAAGGTTAATGTTATTAACCGTATTCAACTTAAAAATGGTATTGTACCATGACTATTGTAATTAACAAGGAATTCAAATTTACTTCAAAAAATTTAATTGATTCAGGTGCTCATTAAAACTGTATAAGGGAAGGGTTAATCCCTTTCAAATATTTTGAAAAAACTGTTGAACGTCTTTATGGTGCTAGTGATAGAAAACTCAATATTCAATATAAACTTTCAAAAGATCATGTTTGTAACTCAAACACATGTTTTAAAAATATTTTTTAGCTGGTAAAAGACTTAGATCAAGAAGTGATTCTTGGTACACTTTTTATCGTTCAAATTTATCATTTTCAAGCAAACACAAAAGGATTAATTACAAAACATATATTTTTATTTTACAGATCCTTCTTAAAAGGATGTTAATTCTTTAAAAGAAGCGAAAATTTCTAAAATTATCAATAATATTAATTTCAAGAAAAACTATATTCAATTTCTTAAAGAAGAAATTAAATTTAGAAAAATTGATGAACAATTGCAAAATTCTTCAATTAAAGAAATAATTTCAAGTTTTCAAAAAAAATTTGATAATTAAATATGTTCGACTATTTCAAATACTTTTCAGAATAGAAAGAAACATATTATTTATTTTCTTTATGTTCATGATTGTCATGAGTCAATGATTCCTACAAAATCTCATCGAATTAATAAGGAATTACTTGATTTTGTATAAAGGAAATCAATGATTTACCAGAAAAGAAACTTACTCGTCCAAGTAAATTTCCATAGAGTTTCTCTGTGTTCTATAACAATATTTCTGCTAAAATTAAACTAGGTGCTCCGCATCTCATTATCAATTACAAACCTCAAAATAATACTCTTCAATGGATTCAATATCTATTACCTCAAAAGAAAGATATATTAAACAGATTACTCAAAGTTGTTACCTTATCTAAATTTGATATGAAATATGGCTTTTAGCATATTCAAATTAAGAAAAAGATAAATACAAAACTGCTTTCAATGTTCCATTTGGCCAATACGAATCGAATGTCACGTCTTTTGAACTAAAAAATGCTCCTTCGAAATTTCAAAAAAAATATGAACAATATTTTCAATCCCTATCAAAATTTCATTATTGTTTACATCGATAATGTTCTAATCTATTCTAAAATTTTAGAACGGCATTTCAAGCATATCAATACATTCATCCATGTCATCAGTGTCATTAAGAACAATGGTTTAGTAGTCTCTACAAAAGGGATTGTACTTTGTCAAAAACGTATAAGGTTTTTAGGTCATTTTATACACCTAGGAACACTTACACCAATTCATACAAGTCTGGAATTTGCTGATAAATTTTCACATGAAATTCAAGATAAAAAAAAAAGTTTGTAGCGCTCTTGAGACTGTGTTAATTATGTTGCCGATTTTGTCAAAAGTGTACGTCAATTATGTGCCCTACTTTTTCAAAGGTTACTAAAAAATCAACTACCATGGGGTCACGAGCACACCTTAGCCACCCAAAAAGTTAAAGTAGTTGTCAAAAGCATCCCATGTCTTTCAATCATAGACCCTTTAGCCTCTATTATAGTCGAGACATATGCGTCAGACATAGGATATGGTGGGGGTACTAAAGCAGACTCTAAAAGAGTCAAATCAAGAACAATTGGTGAGGTTCCATGGTGGAGTGTGGATCAACCCTCAAAAGAATTATTCAACTATCAAAAAAGAAATTTAATCAATAGTTTTATGTGTTTCAAAATTTCAAGATGATTTAATCAATAAAGAATTTATTTTGAAAATTGATTATAAAGGTTCAAAAAATGTTTTACAAAAAGATGTAAAAAAAACTTGTTTAAAAACAAATCTTTACTAGATGGCAGACTATTTTGTCCTGTTTTGATTTCAAAATATTATATATACAAGAAAAATCAAACATTCTTGCAGAATCCCTCACAAGAGAGTTTATACAGAAAATAGTGAATGCATTGCGAGGATATTCAATAAAGAAAAAGAGAGAAGTAATCCTCAATGGCTTATTTAGTAAGCTTCATTTCAAAAGAAAATTAGTCGAAAAAAGACTTCAATTTCTCTATTTTCAATGGAAGATTACATCCAAGGATCATCAAGAAAAGAAGAACAAAGTTCTTCATCCTCTCAAAATACAACTCTTTCAACACGTGTTCAAAAAACCTACTCAAACCAAACCCATTCATGAATGTCAAAACCCTCAAATTTCAAAAAAAAAAAAAAACTGTTCAAACTGGAACAGGAAAAAACCAAAAATCAATCCTCGAAAAACCTTTCAATATTTTATTAAATCCACTTGTATTCCAGTTTTTGGAATGGAAACTTCGTGGATAAATAGATATTCATCTATAAATGAATGTCTTCAAGATCTTTTTCTCCCTCAATTTCAATTTATGCCATTAAATATCAAAAAATCCAAAGAGTTTTATGAAGCTGTTCTTACCAAAACTGGATCAGCTATTATAACTCATACTCCAAGTCCCCAAAAGCCGATTCAAATCGATTTTCAAAAATAAGCATTCAAAGGGTGTTGTCATATGAAGACTGAGGACAACAACCATGGAATGAGAAGAGAATACATCTCTCAAAAGAAGAATCATTTGAATCTCATTTCAATTATTTTGATTTCAAGGATGTCTAGTATAATGTTTTCTACTTTAGACCGGTCATACATTCTTAGTTCATTTTATTTAATCAAACTTGTAATTCAAGTTTTTCAAAATGGTTTCGAACATGGTTCGAACATTTTGGACTTAATGAGAAAATATTACCTAGTCTTACTCATCAAGAATTCAAGCATTGCGAAAAAGAGGCAAAACTGTTTTTGAAGTCTCAAGAAAATATTTTGTTTCAATTCGCATTCAATCTCAAGGTATCATGGATCTTTCGTTGGGGTTTCAAAATTATTCAAGACCAAAGCTCGGATTATAATGTTAAAAGGATTATTCAGAGATTCAAAATTAAATGGAGGTCAAAGTTCTGTGAAACAAACAGTTGCCTAAAGGCAGTGAATTCATGGATCTTAGAACATAGAAATATGGGCGTTCCAAAATTTTCAAAAAATGATCAAGACAAACAAGCTATTATCTATGTTCAATCAGTGCAAAATGCCAGAAGAACTAGCAATTATATCCTAGAAAATTGCTTCTTTGGCAGAATCAACTTCAAAGAAATCTAAACCTAGTCAAGATAGTTAATCTTCTCAAACAGGTTCGGAAACTGACTATGCTCAAAGCAATGAAGATGATTGTTATGGAATAGACATGGATGAACTCATTGCTCAAATTTACTAATTTGTTAGGCGGCAAACATAATTGATATGGGACATCTTTTGATTTATGAACCCGATATCTTTGATATTCATTCAAAAAGCTAGGTCCATATAGTCATTTTAAATTATTTTGAGTTTCATAATTGATATAGGACATCTTTTGATTTATGAACCCGATATCTTTGATATTCATCCAAAAAGTTAGGTCCATATAGTCATTTTGAATTCTTTTGAGTTTCTTCTTGAGCAATGAGTTCATCCATGTCTATTCCATAGCAATCATTTTCATTGCTTTGAGCATAGTCAGTTTTCGAACCTGTTTGAGAACATGAATTGTCTTGATTAGATTTAGATTTCTTTGAAGATGACTCTGCCAAGAAACAATTTTCTCATGTACATTTGCTAGTTCTTCTGGCGTTTTGCACTGATTGAACATAGTTAACAATTTTGATTTCTTTGTAAGAAAATCAGCTTGTTTGTCTTGATCCTTTTTTTGAAAAATTTGGAAAATTTTGATTTCTTTGTAAGAAAATCAGCTTGTTTGTCTTGATCCTTTTTTTGAAAAATTTGGAATGCCGACATTTCTCTGTTCTAAGATCCATGAATTTACTGCCTTTGGGCAACAGTTTGTTTCATGGAACTTTGACCACCATTTAATTTTGAGTCTCCTTTTAACATTATATTCTGAGCTTTGGTCTCGAATAATATTGAAATCCCAACAGAAGATCTATGATACCTTGAGACTGAATGCGAATTTAAACAAAATATTTTCTTGAGGCTTCAAAAATGGTTTGCCTCTTTTTTGAAATGATTGAATCCTTGATTAGTAACACTCGGTAATATTTTATCATCAAGTCCAAAACGTTTGAACCATCTTTGAAACCATTTTGGAAAATATTAGAAGAATTGAAGAACGATTGCAAAGATCTTCAATTAAAGAAAAAAATTCAAATTTTCAAAAACAAATTGAAAATGAAATGTGTTCGACTATTCCTAATGCTTTTTGGAATAGAAAGAAACATATTATTTCTCTTCCGTTCATGATGTTCATGAGTCAATGATTCCTCAAAATCTCGCCCTATTCAAATGAATAAAGAATTAATTGATTTTTGTATCAAGGAAATCAATGATTTACTAAAATATAAACATAGTCAATTCAGGAATAGTTGGTGAGATTCCACATTGGAGTGTAGACTGCCTTCAAAAGAATTATTCAAAAAAGAAATTTTATCAATAGTTTTATGTACTGTTTCAAATTTTAAGATGATTTAATCAATAAAGAATATATAAAAGACTAAGTCCATTTGAGACTCATTCTTTAAAAAATAATTGTCTTCATTTTTTTTTTACCATATATTCTCTCAATATATTGATTTTACATATAAACCTAAAATATTTTCTTACTTTTTGACTACATATTTTTCAAAAAAAAAAAAAAATCACAATTACACAATTAATTCTCTAAAAAAAATGGGGTTCAAACAAATCCTAAAATTTTCTATAAGTTTTCGTAAAGTGACAAACTGATGAAAAAAGTATCAAAACTTTCTTATAAACTGTGATTAGAATTCTGGCCTTCAAACATGACGAGTAGAGGGCCTATCAGAATGGGACAATGATTACAAGTGTAAACCTCTGTTTGACCCTTTTTCTTTTAATTTACTTTTTATCCAATTAAAATTAAAATTATAACTTTTATCAAAATTTATTAAAAATCTAATTTTTATTTAAATCAAACAGGGCCTAAATCTATGGCTAGCTGTCAAGATCCCAATACAGAAAAAGAATGGCCACTTAATCAGGGGCGGACACAGAACATAAAAGTTAGAGGGCACAATCGAATTTGCAAAAAAGTTGGGAGAAATTTTACACTCGAAAATTTACGTCCAAAAAAATCATACCCTGTGTAATTTTGCAACCAAAAATTTACATGGGATATGACTTTTTCGGATGTAAAATTTCAAATTTGATGTCATATTCCATATAAAGTTTCCTAATAAAATGATGAAAATTACATTTAGAAGTTTGTATCACAAAAATTGTAAAAATTTCCTAATATTTTCGATATCTATTTGGATTATTCGATATGCCCATAATGTAGTTCTCGAAATAAGCTTTGAGATGACATAAGCAATTCAATTTGTAGATTCAGTTAGTATAAAATCGTCGGAGAATTTTTAAAATTAGCTTGTTATCGAAATTCAAATTTATTGTGATTTTGCCCTTATTTGGTGGAAATTAAAATCAGATTTTTAGTAAATTTTAATAAAAGTTAAAACATTAATGGATTCCATGAAATATGTTATTAAAATTAATTGTTGACTTTGATTTAGATTAAAATTTAGATTTCAATCGATACCAACCAGGATTTAAAAAAAAAAAAATTTGAAAAGTTTGTGGGGCACGTGCCCCCCTAGGACCCCCATGTGTCCGCCCCTGCACTTAATTATCAATTTGGTTTAGCTAAAAAAAAATATCAATTTAGGTTATAGTTAATAATAAAGTTTAATCACATAATTCATAGGATCCACAATTTTTATGAATTTTCAATTACTTGTTTCCTCAAATTTATTTATTTTTATCAAAATCTGCTAAAATTGATTTTAATGAAACCAAACATGGGCTAATATAACTGAAAACTGAAAAAGTTGTTTTACATTTTAAATACCTTATCCTCTCTCTCAGCGTCTCTAATATCAATAAGTATTACTCTGTGGTTTCACACACCAATATCCCTACGTTCTCAATTTTAAAATTATATTTGAATTTAATATATTTTGTTTAAGTTTTTTTTCCAATTTATACTATGGATCCACCTTATTGTTCATTTTATTACATTTTCCAATTTATACTATGGATCCACAATTAGCCTCCGTTTAACAATTGTAGACATTAAAAAAAAAAAATAACAGGTTAAATTTACTAAATCAAAGTCTAGGCCCGTAAAATTATAAAAGTCCGCACTACTTTTTAATAAATCCATAATTATTCAATTATAATCAATTTAATTGAACTAATTTGGTGATTACCGAAATTGGCCACAGATTTCCCTTATAAATAGGGTCAATGGTTCACTTCATAAAGGGGGAGCAAAAAGTGCAGAGAAAATCACGAAGAGCTGAAGAAATCTCAAATCCGGAGCAAGAGAAGAAATTCTCTCAAATCCAAGTCCGGCGAACACAAAGAAGATCAAAATATTTTTCAAATCAAACTCAAGAAAACCAAAGTCTTCTCCAAATCAAATCAAATTAAGTCCAAGAAGATCAAAGTCTTCTCCAAGTCAAATCAACTCAAGTCCAAGAAGATCAAAGTCTTCTCCAAATCAAATCAAATCCAATCTCCGAAGTACAAATCCAAGTGCCAAAATTCAAGTGTCGAACAAGTCAAACTCTCGACAAATCAAATTCTCAACAAATCTCGAAGCCAATTATTCAAGCCACGTGGCCCATCGTCTTCAAACATCCAGATCATTAATCAGAGGATTAATTGCATATTTGCAATCACGTGAAGATTCATATCCATTTGTATTGTATTTTCTTTAAAATACAATTTGTAACGATTTTCGTATTTTAATATACGCGAAATTCGTCGTACAAATTTCTTGGCACGCCCAGTGGGACCTTCTTGTCCTCTCATCTTTTGATTTTAGAATCTTCAACTTTCAACAACTACATCAATAATGGCAAACGAACAAGCGAAGCAAACCATGACTCACCTCGAAGAGACACTTGCTGAGCTGTTACGGACGACCAAAGCCCGAACAAAAAGTGGGAGAACTCAACTGGTTCCACCACTAAAGAAGTTTTCCAACAAGGGCAGAATAAAAATTGCTTTCACAAAGCCAAACTCTCGTTCGACAGAAAAGACCAAGAGTTCGGCGAAAAATTCTCGTTCGAGCTCCGTCTCCAGTGGCAGATCCTTGTCTGGGTCCCCTTATACTGCTTCTCTGCAAAGGTGGGGAGACTATAGTTCATCGGAAGAGTCACTTGAGCCAGTGATGGTCACAGAAGCAACATCGGGCTCAGATGATCGAATCCAACAAATGGCTTTAGCCATTGAAAAACTAACGAAGTCACTAGAAGAGAAAAACGCACAGGTCGCTGCACTCATGCACAAGCTAGAGCTACAAAATCTGGCGAAAGAAGATCAAGAAAATCCAAGATCTTCCAAAGCTAAAGAGTTGGAAGTCCAAGAATGCCAGCAGAAGCAAGACATACATGATCGAACAGTTGTTCAAAATGTTTTGTGTGATACTACTTAACTCTCTGTTGGTTCTCTGTCTATCCACCAACTGCAACATATGATTGCAGACACCATTCGTGCCCAGTATGGTGGTTCAATGTAATCTTCATTAGTGTATGCCAAGCCTTATATCAGTCTAATCAACGAGATAAAGATGTCACTTGGCTACCAACCTCCAAAATTCCAGTGTTTTGATGGGAAGGGCAACCCGAAGCAACATGTTGCTCATTTAATTGAGACGTGTAATAATGCAGGTACTTACAATGACACTATGGTAAAACAGTTTGTGCGCTCCCTCAAGGGTGCTGCATTCGAATGGTATCCCGACTTACAGGCTGGGTCAATTGGTAGTTGGGATCAACTTGAAAGAGAATTCATAACACGTTTCTACAGCACCAGGAGGACTGTCAGCCTTCCGGAACTTGCTCGAACAAAGCAGAGCAAAGAAGAGCCTGTTGTAGAGTACATTGAACGCTGAAGGAACCTTGTGCTCAATTCCAAGGAAAGAATAAGCGAAGCATCTTCCATTGACATGTGTGTGCAAGGCATGTATTGGGGATTACTCTACAATCTCCAAGCAAATATGTCTCACTCCTTTGAAGAGTTAGCGACACGTGCTCACGACCTGGAGCTCCAAATTGCAAGCCATGGGAGTTACTTACCAAGTGATCCACGTGGCAAGTGGGACCCCAAGAAAGAGGTAAAGAAGGATGTCAAGACAGGTAAGCCCAAAGAGGTAATGGCAATTTCCACTATCCCTGCAAAGATAGCCTTCCAAGGGTCGAAATCAAACACAAGACCAAAACCAAAGCCAGAATTCAGACCTACCAAGGGACTGGTCCAAGGAAGAGGTCAGGTAACTCTGAAAGAACTTGAAGAGAAGAAATACCCATTTTTAGATTCTGAAGTTCCTAGAATTCTGGATCAACTCTTCGAACGGAAGATAATCGAACTACCAGCTCCAAAGAGACCTGAGGAAGTTGGTAAGGTCGATCATTCTAAATACTGTAAATTTCATAGAATCATCAGTCACCCTGTGGAAAAATATTTTGTGCTGAAAGATCTTATTTTTCGCCTGGATAAAGAAAATAAGATCAAACTTGAAACGGGAGAAAGCCCAACTACTGACTGCTCAATGGTTTCGTTTGGATCGTTTGATCCAATCCCTATTACAAAAAGAGAATGTACATTTCTCCTTACATATGTTGCCAGTAAATCTTCGACTAAAGAGTTTGGACCACAACTTTCAGAAGGAGCCATTCCAGTGAAGTTTGAAGTAGACGGGGAAATTATTATCAGTTATGTCTACCCAAGAATGGATGGACAGTATGTACCTAGTCGTCCAACCTTCTACGAAATCATGACAGATGACTTGGATGTTTGGGATTCTGATTCGGAGTCCGAAGACGAGATCGGTGACGGTTGGTCTACCTTCATAAGTAAGAAGGAGAAATACCAAGTTTCAAACAAAGCAGGCAAAATATCGCCTTCTACATCTCTTATAGGACCGAAACTGGGGGCATTGGGCGTGAGAGTTCAACCCAATAAAAAAGCATCACTAGAAGAAAATCAAGGAGGATTGACCCTTGTGAAAAGGCGCCATCAAACAATGCCACAACTTCTGAGTCCTAGTGACGAAAAACAGAAGCCAAGAAAAAACCAAAGAAGAAGGCCTAAAGTTAGGCTAGAAGTCTCTACTAAATCAACGGGAGTAGAAGTCGCTTCACGTGCTCCTCCTAGGTTACCGACCCTAGGTGATTATTTTCCCAAGGGCTTCTTCAACAATGAATGCTTTACCTCCAATGTTATCAATGTGGAGTGGAAAGGCGAAGTAAAGAAAGGGTCAAAAGAGAGTTCGAAACAGAAGAGAATTATCTTACGACTCAATAATATTCCTTTCAATACAAGTTTAGCAGAGTCTCTTAAACTTCCTTTCGATGATCGAATGGCTTTAATCGCAGCGTTGATAGATTTAGAAGAATACGAAGGCAAAGTCTTAGAGCATATTGGATCCACAACCCGACAAGACTGTATGGCCATCATCACATTTGACGATGAAGATTTGCAATTGGGCTCTCGTTTGCATAATAGACCCCTCTACGTTAGTGGTCATATTCGAGAATGAAAGATCAATCGCATAATGATTGATTGTGGATCTGCTGTGAACATCATGCCAATCAAAACGATAAAGGAGATTGGGATTAATGTTGGTGATCTGTCCAAAAGCAAGATCACGATTCAAGGATTCAACCAGAAAGGTCAGTGAGCCATCAGCATGATTCGTTTAAAGCTGTAAATAGGGGAGTTAATTTCCTTAGCACTTTCCATGTCATCGACGCTAAGACGTCATACGAGTTACTCCTTGGACGTGTTTAGCTGCATGAAACTGGAGTAGTACCTTCGACTTGGCACCAATGCTTCAAGTATAGTCGAGACGAAGAAGTCAAGTACGTAGTAGCTGAGTCCAAACCCTTCCTCGAAGAAAAATCCCATTTTGCTGATGCAAAATTTTATGGGAGAGACGAAGAAAATAATTCTACAGGATTGACCATGTTCAGATTTAAGATTAAAAGAAATGCAAATGATGATGATACAACAAGTTCTGCTCAGTCTCATCAGCTCGTCAAAGGTAAATCAAAATTTACGTTTGAAGGATTCTCTAAAGGTAAAAAACCTCAAACAGAATCAACTGACGTTGAGGTATTGAGAAAAGAGTTAACTCTTCCAATACCTAACATTCCGAAATTGTTCCTACCTCATCAATTCATGGGAGTCCCGGGAGAACGCAAATCATAGTTGAAAACTTCGACATCTGTTCCAGACATATCAAAGCTTAGTATTATTAGCTCATCTAAACAAGACAAGGCTGGAGCTGATGAACCAAAACAGACTTTCAAAGGATGTTATAATCCTCAAGCCAAAAAGCTATTTGAGAATGCCGGATTTGGGAAAGGAGAGCCTCGCAAATTGGGTGATCTCGATGCTGTTCTTTCAGTTGGGCGTATCCCTTCTCATTTTCACGGAACCACTGTATCACAACCCAGGTATGGCTTGGGATACGATCCAAATCCACCAAGAAAGATTAAGGTCAAAAAGGTTTCATCGAACCTAATCATGATTCAAATTTACGAAGTTGCAGAAGAGAAACCTGAACAGTCGAAAGTTTCGGTGTTCGATCGAATTGAAAGTGAGAATGCCAGAGTTTTAGTTTTTAAAAGGTTAAAATAGGAATCTTCCCCAATGGTTGACGTAAAAGTTAA
This sequence comes from Fraxinus excelsior, assembly GCA_019097785.1. Lineage (NCBI taxonomy): Eukaryota > Viridiplantae > Streptophyta > Magnoliopsida > Lamiales > Oleaceae > Fraxinus > Fraxinus excelsior. The sequence goes on along the minus strand of CM032633.1, from coordinate 14,270,229 downwards.
AGATTCCGTCTTCTAAAGGTCAAGTGAAGTTCCTTCTTCTTCTTCTACCCATATTGGCGATGACACACAAGCTCCTCAGAAATCATTTCAAAGACAATCTGCTTTTTCTCGGCTTGGAACTAAAACTTCTGAGCCAAGTCCAAAGCCTCAATTATCAAGGAGAAGACGAAAACATCAAAAAGTCTGCCGCCCTTCTCTAAGCAATAATAAGGAGAAGAATAAGTCTATGTTAATCACATAGCTTCTGAAGAAGCTCCCGAACATGAGTCTGAAAACTCTACCACAACAGACAAACCTGAGTCGGCCCCACCTACATTTGAAGAAGGGGGACAAGCTACGGTAAATGACTTGAAGTAATTGAACTTTGGAACTGAGGAAGACCCAAGACCAATGTTTGTAAGTGTTCTCCTCAGTCAAAAGGAGGAATCAGAATACGTCTGCTTGCTTCAAAAATACAAAGACGTATTTGCATGGTCTTACAAAGAAATGCCGGGGTTAGATCCGAAGGTTGCAGTACATCACCTTGTAGTAAGGCATGGAGTTCGACCAGTCAAGCAACTTCAAAGGAGATTTTGACCATAATTGGTTCCTCAAATTGAAACGGAAGTCAACAAACTGATTGAAGCTGGATTCGTACGTGAAGTCAAATACCCAACTTGGATCGCGAATATTGTCCCCGTCAAAAAGAAAAATGGATAATTATAAGTCTGTGTGACTTTCGTGATCTGAATCAAGCATGTCCCAAAGATGACTTTCCGCTTCCAATAATAGAGTTGCTGGTGGATGCAACTACCGGGTATGAAATCTTATCTTTCATGGATGGATTTTCTGGATACAACCAAATACGCATGAATCCGAAAGATGAGGAACTCATAGCATTCCGTACCCCTAAGGGCATTTATTGTTATAAAGTTATGTCGTTTGGGTTGAAAAACGCGGGGGCAACCTACCAACGGGCAATGCAAAAGATCTTCGATGACATGCTGCATAAGAACGTAAAATGCTATGTAGATGACATTGTCGTTAAAACAAAGAAACGAGATAATCACCTACAAGATCTACGGGATGTTTTTGAAAGGTTTCGATGACATCAATTAAAGATGAATCCACTGAAGTGCACATTTGGTGTCACATCTGGGAAATTTTTTGGCTTCATTGTTCAACACATGGGCATTGAAATAGACCAATCAAAAATCGAAGCTATAATCAACATGCCAGAACCAAAAAATGTGCATGAGGTGAAAAGTCTCCAAGGAAAACTCGCATACATTCGGAGATTTATCTCTCACCTTGTCGGACGTTGCCATCCATTCAACAAATTGGTGAAGAAAGATGTACCATTTGAATGGGATGATGCTTGTCGAAGTGCTTTCCAAAGCATTAAGCAATATTTGTCTCGTCCACTAGTACTTGCAGCTCTGGTCCCAAGGAAACCATTAACCTTTTATGTTGCAGCACAAGAATATTCTCTAGGAGTGCTTTTTGTCCAGGCCAATGATAAAGGAAAGGAGAATGCACTCTATTACTTGAGCCAAACACTGGTAGGTACCGAGATGAAGTATTCGCCTATTGAGAAAATATGTCTTGCATTAATCTTCGCGGCTAAAAAATTGAGATATTATATGCTATCACACACGATTAGTCTTATTTCAAAGATTGATCATTTAAGGTACATAATGTCTAGACCAATTCTCTCTGAAAGAATTGGAAAATGGGCATTGTTATTGTCTAAGTTCAACATCAAGTTCATTCCCCAAAAGGCTATCAAAGGACAAGCTTTGGCAGATTTCCTGGCTGACCATCCAATTCCAGTGGAATGGGAACAGCAAGAAGACCTTCCAGATGAAGAAGTTTTATTTACTGAAATCATACCATCATGGAGGCTATACTTCGATGGGGCAGCCCTAAGTTATGATGCAGGAGCAGGACTTATCTTTATCACTCCCCATGATCTTGTCATGCTGTACTCGTTTACTTTAACAGAGAAATGTTCAAACAATGTGGCAGAATATCAAGCCCTTATCATTGGCTTAGAGACAACTATAGATATGGATATTCATCAGCTAAAAGTCTTCGAGGATTCTAAATTGATAATCAACCAACTCTTAGCTGAGTACGAAGTCCGTAATTCCGACTTGAAGCCATATCATGAATATGCATCAACGCTTGTGAAGCGATTTGATTTGTTAAAAATCAAATTCGTACCTAGGGCTGAAAATAGGGAAGCCAATGCCTTAGCTAATTTGGCCGCTGTTCTAGCCAGGTCAAATGAAGATTTTTCCCACTTCGTATCAATTGCTTAAAGGTGGGTGCTTCCGTCCTTGCTACCCAGTGATATGGAAGAAAACAACATCGTTGAAGTGATCGAAGATGAGGAAAAAGAAGATTGGAGACAGCCAATAATTGATTTCCATCAACATCAAAAGCTACCAGATAATCCACGGCGAAAAATCGAAATCAAGAGGCGTGCACCCCGCTTTGTCTTTTATAAAGGAATGCTTTATCGACGATCATTCAGTAGGGTTTTCCTCCGATGTCTAAGTAATGATGAAGCAACACATGTCGTGGAAGAAGCCCACTCTGGAATATGTGGTGCTCATCAGTCTGGACTCAAACTTCATTTTCGAATAAAGGGGATGGGGTACTACTGGCCGACTATGGTACAAGACTCCATGAATTATGCAAAGAAGTGTGAAGCTTGCCAAGTTCATGCAAACTTCATCCATCAACCTCTGGAACCATTACATCCGACAGTAGCTTCATGGCCATTCGATGCATGAGGTCTCGATGTAGTGGACCCATAACTCCAAAGTCTTCAGCTGGACACTCATACATCCTTGTTGGAACTGACTATTCTCTAAGTGGGCTGAAGCCATACCATTGAAAGAAGTAAAGAAAGAAAATGTTGCAGATTTCATTCGTATTCAAATCATTTATCGGTACGGGGTCCCACGATACATCATCACTGACAATGGGAAGTCCTTCTGCAATGGTCATATAAATAATTTATGCTCAAAATTTGGATTCAAACAGTACAACTCATCCATGTACAATGCAGTGGCTAATGGTTTAGCGAAGGCGTTCAACAAAACTCTATGCAGTCTATTGAAAAAAGTTGTCTCCAAATCAAAAAGAGATTGGCATGAAAGAATTGGTAAAGTCTTATGGGCTTATCGAACCACCTATCGAACTCCAACACAAGCTATTCCTTATGCTTTAGTGTATGGAGTGGAAGCTGTAGGAGTGTTAAATTCCGTCACTTCGAATTGCTGTCCAAGAAGGTTTGACGACAGAAAAAAATGCTCTTCTTCGATTGGAAAAGCTAGAAGCTTTGGATGAGAATAGATTAGAGGCACAAATGCACTTGGAATGTTATCAAGCACAGATGGCGAAGTCCTTCAACAAGAAGGTGCGACCAAGATCATTTCAAGTCGGAGACTTGGTACTTTGCGTACGTAGACCAATCATAATCACAAGAAAAATAGGGGCAAATTCCAACCTAAATGGGATGGTCCGTTTGTCGTTACTCATGCATTCACTAGCAGAGCATACAAGATCGTCGACAAAGATGGATTACAAATCGGACCTATCAATGGAAAGTTTCTAAAGCGTTTTTACGCTTGAAATTCTTTATTTTATTTTTCATTGTATTACTCCTGGCCCGCAAGAGGATAAACTGTGAACAGCCCCCACCCAAAAAAAATTGTTTGTTCTTATAACGAACTACGTTCGACTTAATCTCATTTGGGTACGTAGGCAGCTTGAATAAATTATAAATTCAAGTTCAATCACAAATAATAAAATCATTCAATTTGTTTACCATTTTCTACAGTAAAAAAATGTTCAAGAAATAAGGAAAAGTTCATCGTAAAAAGACGAAGAACGATAAAAAAAATCAAAATTCATATGGTCTTAAAAGATCATAAAGTCCTAAATCTATCAAAATCACTCGCCGTTGATCACTTGCAGGAAACTATCTTCAAGGGTCTTTCTTCTCTGGTCAATGGACGTTACGCTGGAAACATCTCTAGTCAATGATTCTTCTAAACCAGCCTTTACAGTTCCAAGCATGCTCTTCTGTTCCTGATGGGTTTGAAGTTCATCACGGAGTCTGTCCAGCTCGAAAGTTCGCTGACTAATTTTACCTTCCAATGAAGAACAAGTGGAATCCTCCACTTCCAACTGAATATTCAAAAACTTCAACTTCTCAGTCTTCTCCTCGGTAGTTGGAAACTCTAAGTGATGCTTCCTTTGAGATAAATAGATGTCAACTTCTTTAAGAAACACGTCCATACGTTCCATCAAAGGTGCTGGATCTGCACGGAATGAGCTGGTAATCACGTTTTGAAGAATTAAATTATTCTCATCCCACCAAGAGCGGATGTTGGAAAACTCATGCTTCAAGATATCCCTAAAACACTTCTGAAGATAATTGGTTATCACTTCTTGCAAAGCAGCCTTCAAGTAAGGAGACTCTTGAGTTATCCCAAGCGGGGGACCAACCATAAAGGAACAAATTGGAGCTGCCTGGTGATTATTTGTTTCTGAAGGAGGAATGTTAACCAAAGCCAATGAAGGGGTAGTAACTGGAACTCCTTGATTGACCTCTAAAATAGTAGCTCTCGCGGTCTCAGAATTCACTTCATCTTCATCTTGGAATGCATCTATGTTGAACGCTGAAATGCCTTCATTTATAGAATTCGGGTATTTACAAGGCGGATCGTGAAAGTCGTGAGTACCATCTATTCCTTGAAGCGCACCAATTTTCCCATCATTTTCGCCAGTCTGATCTTGCAAAGAATCTGGATTATGGAAAAATTCAATCCTTCGGGAATGCTTGAAAGATCTACGAAAAAGGTAGAGATAAAAAGAAGAATAAGAAAAAAAAGGAGGGCATACCCGCTTTCGTGTTCTGGGAGACATATCTAAAAAATCGACATCTGATGGTGTATTCGGAAGGCTGATGTTAATGTGAGAAATTCCAACGTCGTCTTTTGAAGAATTTGGAACAGCTTGAAGTGGCATCGGTTTTATCGATCGTTTAATCTTATATATTCGGGAGAGTGGAGCCTGAAAGTAAAGTTCATTGCATAAGGCTAAATACAAACGGTATGTTAAAAAAACAAATAAATGAAAAATAACTGATCTCCAGAACTTTCATCTCCCTGCGATGGAGTCTTGCCAGGTGTGTGGGATTCTCGATCTCCGGACTACTGCGATCTGGAATCAAAACTACTTCAGGCATATTCTCGACAGGCTCAGAGGTAGAAGCAAACTTTGTCGAGGGAACTTTAAATTTAATCTTCTTAATGACTCTGTCATTTCGAAGGTCCAATTCCCTCTTTCGTGAAATCTCTTCAGGATGATATGGGGAGGATTTAACACTTTAGCTACAGTCCTGTTCGGAACTGGGTTAAGAGCAAAGCCACGACTCTCACTAGAAGACAAAACATGCACTTGAACCTTGGTCAGAATCGACAATATTCGATTATTCCACCAAGTTCGGTACTCTAAGTCGACATTTTGATGTGTATCCTTCACGTATTCTGGGATATGAAATGTAGAGCCACTTATCATTTGAGTCAAAGACAACCAGACACGATACATATCGCCCGCATTGAGAGCGATATCCAACTTTCTTGGTGAATCGGGAAGTCTTTGTCTAAAGCCAAGTTGCCTCGCGAACCTGTGATGATTATACACCTCGAGGATAAAAGGAGAGTTTCCTCGATGGTAAGAAACAAATCCAGATTGAATACTCATCATAAATTCTGAGGTGTCCACAGACCTTGGTTGGTCATCCATTCGTACATCGGGATGGGACAATGGGGAAAACGAATTCCAGCAAAAGTCATTGGCATCCATCATCCCACAGATAAGATCCCGACATTCAACAACATTTTTCTCCCAAGACTGGAAAGTATTCAAGGTGCCAGCATAACTACAGATTATAGGACGAGCGTAACTCTTGTCCACATTAGCATAAATACCTCGAACGAAATAAGTTGCAGCCCAAGCTTAAAGAAAATGTTCGGGAAATGAATGTGAAATCGAGCCAAGGTCCGGGCTCGACTGATGGTTCGATGTCCGTGCGAGTCCTCTATAAATGCTCGCTAATACGAAAGGAACTAGACTGTAAGTGTACCCACCTGCCATTTTAGAAGACGCTTTAAAAGTACCAACTCTTATATACTCATCCCCAGATGGAAGAATGAAGCGACAAAGCCATAATGAGAGATAAGCTGCTATCTCTAATTCCTCTTCTTCTTCTTCTTCTTCTTCTTCTTCTTCTTCTTCTTCTTATATTGACAAAGATATTGGCAAATCACCCCAATGACTCTGATCCCGACGTGAAATATCTCTTGGCTTGTCTACAACCACAGGCCTCCGTATTTCCTTTGAAGCTCTTTGCTGACGTTTCTTGAATGGATTTAGACTCATAACGCTTTTGTAATTTTTGTGTTGTCGAGGATTCTGGGTACAACCATTCTCACGAAACCAAATATTAATCCATTCTTCGTGACTAACGCAATCAGATTCATTCGCATCCGTAATCAGTACAAAAACATTGAAGCGGTACATGCATGACTTGGAAAGTTAAGCTGTCAACTCTGAAAGACTTGGGACTACTTCTTCATAGTAATCACCTATGATCGAAAATCCACTTATCTAGCGGATGTCCCAAAGAGAAATGCCGATCTCACCATATGAGTTCACAAAAGTGTTGGTCTCCGGGTACCAAACCTCACAAAGAGCTCTGTAGACAGAATTTGGGCCATGATAATCCCTTGTAGCGCAGCTGACTGCATAAGCTAACTGGCGAAGATTCCTTTTGAGCGGAAGTTTCTGGACCCATGAAAACCACTCCTAAAACTTTGGAAGAAAAGAAATCTCACCACGACCGACAAGTGCGCTTCCCCATCGTATTTCTTTGTTGTTAATCCTTTCACAAATTACGGCCCTTGGAATACACTCTATTCTCTGAGAATGATAAGGCGGGAGATACAAAGAAGGAAAATGACTGCTGGAGCGGTTGGAAGTGGCAGCTTCTGAATTCTCGTTACATTCACTGACAATAGGTAGATGCAACTCTGGCAAAAGCTTCAAGAGTTCAGAAGAAAGATCTGTAGCTGGCTTATGAATGCTAAGTTTGAGTTTACCTCGTATGCCGGGCTGAGCATGGTACTTCACATCGGTATCTTTGAAACGAAGGTAACTCTTACCTTGACTCTTAAGCTCGATGATTTCGTATATATCCGAATACGCACCATTATTAGAGCTCATCATAGCCATTCCTAAAAAAGGGGAGAGAAAATCAGTAAACAAAAAGAAAGATAGATTGATGGGCAATAAATCTTTTAAATTCCTTGTTGTCTAAATCATGAGAATCCCAAGTATATGGATGATCTCAAACGCAAAGTGACTTGGACAGTCGAAGGAACGGTCCTTGGTCCTAAATACAAGTGCCTTGGATGGTCGAAGGAACAGTCCTTGGTCCCAAACACAAAGTGTCTTGGACAGTCGAAGGAAAGTCCTTGGTCCCAAACACAAAGTGTCTTGGACGGTCGAAGGAACGTCATTGGTCCTAAACACAAGTGCCTTGGACAGTCGAATAAGCGGTCCTTGGTCCTAAACACAAAGTGCCTTAGACGGTCGAAACAAGGTCCTTGGTCCTAAACACAAAGTACCTTGGATGGTCGATGAAAGGTCCTTGGTCTCAAACACAATGTGCCTTGAATGGTGAAAGATAGCAGTCTTTGATCTTCAATGTGCATGAGAAATTTTGAGGATTTTAAGTGTTTCTGAACCCATAAAATAACTACAGCATAAAATCTTACTCTACACTGAGAAAATCCAAACGTCCAAATCTTTGACTTGTTCCAAAACTTCAGTCCCTGAAGATAAAAATGAAGAATATTAGTCCAAATCTTTATAACAACCAACAAAAAAAGAAGGGAAGGGAGGAAGAAACACAGTTTAAAGAAAAAAATACTATTCACATGAACAGTACCTGATATTGTTCACGTGAACAGTGCACGGTGCTGTTCCAAAAAAAAAAAAAGGAAGAGAGGAAGAGAGAAAGAAAAAGTCTTACCTTTTGCCTACAAATTTGACATCTTGATCTTTAAACCTACTAATCGCTAAACCTAATAACTTGTTAACATGAATAGGTAAATATCGGGCTTCACTTAAGCCCAACTTATCCTAAAACCTAAAAAGTCTGTTGAAAAAAAAACTAAATCAAGTAAATCAAAAATAAAAATTGTGTAAAATAAATAAATAATCGAACAACGATTATATAAAAAAAATCGAAAAAAAATAAATCAAGATTTACTAATTTATTTATTTCATAATAAATTAATAAATCTTGAGGGGGCATTTATAGACATTAAAAAAATAAATAAATAACGGGTTGAGTTAATTTAAATAATTAGTCCAATTAAATTTACTAAATCAAAGTCTATGCTCGTAAAATTCTAAAAGCCCACCCTAGTTTTTAATAAATCCATAATTATTCAATTATAATCAATTTAATTGAACTAATTTGGTGATTACCGAAATTGGCCACGGATTTCCCTTATAAATAGGGTCAATGGTTCACTTCATAAAGGGGGAGCAAAAAGTGCAGAGAAAATCACGAAGTGCTAAAGAAATCTCAAAGCCGAAGCAAGAGAAGAAATTCTCTCAAATCTAAGTTCGGCAAACACAAAGAAGATCAAAATATTCTTCAAATTAAACTCAAGAAGACCAAAGTCTTCTCCAAATCAAATGAAGTCAAGTCCAAGAAGATCAAAGTCTTCTCCAAGTCAAATCAAGTCAAGTCCAAGAAGATCAAAGTCTTCTCCAAATCAAATCAAATCCAAACTCCGAAATACAAATCCAAGCGCCAAAATTCAAGTGTCGAACAAGTCAAACTCTCGACAAATCAAATTCTCAACAAATCTCGAAGCCAAGGATGCAAGCCACATATCCCCTCGTCTTCAAACATCCAGATCATTAATCAGAGGATTAATTGCATATTTACAATCACAAGAAGATTCATATCCATTTGTATTGTATTTTCTTTAAAATACAATTTGTAACTATTTTCGTATTTTAATATACGCGAAATCCGTCGTACAACAATCTTTATAAATTAATTTATTTATAATTAAATTTCATTTTTAACTATACATTTCAACGAATCCACATTTATTGTCCTCTTATTCATCATTCATTTTTGTCTATTTATAAATTCTTTTCCTCATAGGCTAGATAGACTAAATTTTATGAAACGTTACAAATTGTCATAGAATATAGTGATGCTATTAGAACCTTTAAAAAAAAGCATAACATAGTTTAACGGCTGGTGCCTCGAACAATGCATTTTTTTCCTTCTTCTAGAACTTACCTTTACATAATGCATGTCTACATCGTCCTAGTTCTCAAGGATTTCGAAATTGAACGAAGTTTAGATTAGGAGTTTGACATTATATTCTATCTCATCCAAGTTAACACCAATATATTGTCAGAACTCAACCTCTAGATAATGGACATTTGGATAAACTGTTAGGGATACTTGGTGATCGCATGCACTTTGATGGTCAAGTTAGTCAATTGTGCGAGTATATTTGGGTGTGGGATGATCAGAAAACGTAAGTTACATTAGTGTTTGGGCACCAAGGGTTGAAGATATAAGCAAATATAAAAGTGAGAGAAAGATAACAACATTATTTTAAATGTGTAAAATTGCATTATTTTCAAATGGCACTAAGTATAAACTATTATATTAGAAGATGATAAATGGTTACCGTTAGATGAAAAAAATGTGGCCTCATCCTAATGGTCTATGCGACTTCTCCTAGGTGTCACTCCATCAATTATAAGATGAGTGATATTTAATGATTTTGAAAAGTCACTACCCTATAGCCTAGGTCTGACCTCTAAAAAGTAGAATAATAGGTTCATCATTAAAATGTTTACTACAAAGATGTTATATCAATCGATCATGAGATATTGTATAGAAGATCTCTTGAAAAGGGTGAAGTCGTAGACGTCATCTCTCAATAAAGTGGCTAATTACACTCTATGGCATATTACAGCACCTCATTTAGGCCATGGAGGGTCGGCCCCTACATGGCACCTCGATTGAGGTGATACATCACTTCGACTACCTTATTATATGACCTCATCTCGGTCAGGTAGAACACAGACGTAGAGTGTATGCTTGATTGAGCTTGCTAGCTGGTGCTACGTGATCTTTGTTTTGAACCTCATTAAAATAGGCGTAACAATTGTTTCCCAAGTTCAGGTATAGATATTTATGTAATGTAGGAGATTTTGGGTTGAGCAGAATATCAATTTGTGGGGTGATACAATTGTCGTAATGATACTCTAGCGTGGAGTGTTTTCCTTCCTTTTGCAAGGTGGTTGATTATTTGTGCTATTGAACACAACATAATAGTCACTATAGTTCAGACATGAATATTTATATAATGCATGGATTTAAAATGTTGAAGTAATATTTTGATATCTTATGTAGTAGCTATGCAAGCAAGTTATTGCAGAGGCGAGATTTGTGCATGGAGGACAAGGCTATAAAAGATAGGTAACTTGGTGAAGTTGGAGGGCAGAGGCCACGTCCTAGTATGGAGGACGTCGCTCTGAAAATAGCCAGCTTCATGAAGCTGGAAAGTAAAGGTGACAAAGACTTTCTTGCTTGGTGGATCTTTCATCCATGCTAAGGGCTTCTTGTATGGTAAATGGTATATCCATGCAAGGGATAATGTGGTTTGCCTCGTAGGTTTCAAGGTAGGCTTCCTTTGGGATGCTTCATACATCTCCTACCTAGGCAACAAAAACTTTCTTACATGGTGGATGGTTCATTCATACCAAGGGTTTTCTGCATCGTGGACGGTGCATCCATGCAGGGAATAATGAAACCGGCCTTAAGGGATTAAAGGTGGGCTTCCTTTGGGATGCTTCGCACCTTTCCTGTTGAGGTGAGAAAGACTTCTTCGCATGGTGGATAGTTCATCCATATCAAGAGCTTTCTGCATGGTAGATGGTGTATCCATATAGGGTATAATGAGGCCAATCTAATAGGTTTCAAGTTGGATAGGATGAGCTCTTGTATGACGAAGGCGTTAATATATAGGCAAGGTCCCATTGTGGGGATAAGATTTTGCATGGTAAAGAAGCAGATGCATAGGCAATGAGGCTTTGCATGGTGAAGGCGTTTGTCCGTAGGTAAGGATGAAGCTTTGCATGGCGGATGTGGTGATGCATAGGCAAGGATGGGGCCTCTACATTTGCAAATATCATAGTTCCAAAGTTGGAGTCTTCCAAGGATGAAGTCTCTAAAAACATATAAAACATTTGTGTAGAGGTGAAGTGAGGCCTCCTTATTTATCAAATATGACTTTTTATTCAGGGGTCCTCCCCTCTATATAGGTTGTTCCATTCATGACCTCTTCTTCAGAGGACTTTTCTTCTTTAGTGGTTGCTGTGTCCATGACCTCTTCTTCAGACGCTTCCACTTTATTCCGGAACCACTTCTTCTACAGGGGCTTCAACCATCTCGATGTCTTTTCCTTGTTCAGGAGTTTCCCTTTCTTCAGGGGAGCGACCATCTTCGTATCATCAATCACTACATTTTCCACACACATAGTATATGTGTAGTTGGTGATTACCTTCATCTCCTATGAAGGCTAAGTTGATGGCCTATTTAGATATGATCAAATAGAGCAGTAGGGGCTTATCAACCTCATCAAGTTCATAAGACCTGAATGGCACATCCTGATCATCTTCATCAGCTTGGTAACGAGATGGTTGGAAGTTTATAGTTTGCTCCTTTGTGGCTTTGGCTGACCTTCTCTTTTGCTTATTTCTAAACTGGGGGTCATTTTTGGGTGTATTTTCTTGCATTTACTCATGATGTCTAAGTATAGGAAGCTCTTGTTGTGGCCTATTTCTAGGTGCTCTAGTGCCTAACTTATCGAAGACACTGGAGGACCTCTCAGAGATTCGTTCTAGTTCGTAAATCAGAGGAAAATTATCCTCTTTATTAAACCGATCATTTATAGGTCGGCCAAATAAGTAATTAGTAGAAACATCCATCTCTACCTCTCTTTCAATAGGGCTAGTATCTTTTCTATGCCTTTGGAATTGAACCACCCTATCACTTCTCCTCTAGATGGTTTCCTCATTGGTTTATTGGCCTTAGGGGTATTTGCATACTTGTCTGTCCTTGCATTTGTTTGAGGAGTTGTAATAGAGTTCTACTCCGTAATATTCCTCATGTTGATGGCTATTTTTGCCGATTCTCTCGTAAGGTGAACTGCAACCCTATTGCCTCTAAGATGATGAGTTCGACGTTGGGTGACATGTGTCCGAATGGACTCTTATTCAAAGACCTCCCTAACTCTTCTTAAATTTCTATAATCTTCATTTGCACTCATGGTGGGTGGACAACTCTTTCTAGAACAAATTTTTCTCTTCAAATTCTCCTTTTTCAAGGAAGACTTAAAACACTCAGTAGAAAAAAACAATTAGAACCTTCTTCTCTCGAAACTTTCACTTGTTCTTTATTTAAGAACAATGCCTTTTTCAAGTGGGCAATTGAAGCACTCCTTGGAAAGCTATGTCCACGAGGTTTTCTCTTGGTTAGTATTATTGTTTTCCACGAACTGCACTAATATGTTGACCTCGATTTCTACATGAATGATGTGACCAATAGATCTAGGTTCCATTCACATCCACTCCTATACCCTTGGAAAAATTATTATGGACACATGGCCATCTCTGGAGTGCATGGACAATCACGTTACTCCGAAGGTCAAGTTAGTAATTATATGGGTATATTTGGGTATGGGATGAATGGAAGGCACGAGCCACATAAGTTTTGTGATCCAGGGTTTAAGAAATAACTAAACGAGAGAGAGCATGCAACATTATTTTGAGTGTGTAAAATTACATTACCTTCAAATAACACTAATTATGAGCTTTTATAGTAGAAGATGAGGGATAATTACCATTGAATGAAAGACATGTGGCCTTATGATGGCCAAGGGAGACGTCTTCTTCTAGGTATCACACCATCAATCATAGGCTAAGGGACATTTAGTTATTTTTTAAAAAAAAATGCCACCGTATAGACTAGGTCTAACCTCTAAAAAGTAAACTGACAAATTGACCTTTAAGGTGTCTGCTATAGATATGTCACATCAATTAATTATAGAAAAATCTTGCACGAAAGATATCTTGGAAGATGTGAAGTGGTAGATGTCTTCTCTCATTAAAGTGGTTAAATTACCTCTTTATTCTATAGCACCTTGGCTAGGCCATGGAGGGCTGGTATCTACGTGGCACCTCAACTGAAGTGATACATTACTTTGGCTACCTTATTATATGGCCTCAGCTTGGTCAGGTTGGACATGGACGTGAAGTGCGGGCCTAATTGAGTTTGCTAGCTGACTGCCACGTGGTTGTTGTTTGGAGCCTTAATAGAAGAGGCGTAATACCATCTATAATTATATCCACACTACATTCTTTTAATAATGTGTCACATTTTAATTGCGTTATAGGTTTTCGACATTTATTTATAATCATGCTTATGTTTAAACTTTTTTCATTGTATTCTTATTTTAAACTTCAATTAATTGTAGATATTGTTGTTGTTGATTATTCCTATTAGAGTGCTTCACACTAAGCCCATGTTTGGGCCCTATTATCCAAAGTTTACTTTTTCTCAAACTCACTTTTAAACACACATTTTTTCAATAAAATAATTTATGCATTATCCTTTAATTTTTCTCTACATTTTAACCACTCATTCTTTAAAAAAAAATCAATATTACAAAAAATTTTAGTCGCCCTTTTGTACGGATAACACCTTACAAATATAATGACATCATTTGATACTATTACATTACCCATACATGTAATAATTATGCTCATGTTTGTATATCATTATTCAGAAGTGGATTTTGCATAGATGTCACAAAATTTGTCATTTTTCAAATGGTGCAAAAAAAATGTCATATTTTAGATGTGAAATGTTCAGATGACCTTGTATATACCTTTTTGGGTGCATTTATTGCTTATTAATGTATGCATTTAATGCTAATTAATGACATGATTTGATCATTTCACTTGTGTAAGAAAAATCATTGAATATATCTTATATGCAATAGATAATAGAATTCTTAATATATATATATTATTTTTTATTTTTTTCTCTCTCTCCAAAAGCCCCAACTTTCTTTACGTCTTCTCCATTTCAATATCAAGAAGAAATATTGGATTCATCTTCTATTTTGAAAGGTTAACACTTACAAATTGTTTAATATTTTTATCTTATAGTTTACTATTCTGAAATTATTAAATATAACGTGCTCATATTTATTTACAATTTTTCAAATTATTATTCATTCATTTGGTTTGATTTTGCAAATCTTTTTGAATAAAGATAGCAATATCCTTCATAAAATGTTGTGAAGGTCTCCCTATTTAATAAAGTATTAGATAAATTATTTTTGAAAAAATTGTCATGTGGTAGTTGAGCATTGACGAACACACTTAATGCAATGAGGAATGTATTCCAATCACGCCCATTAAATGTTACTTATTAGGTGGTAATCGTTAATATCAATAGATGAACAGTTGAACAAAATTGTGGAGATCAATAGTTAAAATGTCGAACTCGACACTTAGTAAATATCGGGAAAAACATTTAAACTGTCATTTTTATCAGTTTGCTATTATTTGGTATAATTTATTCATAGGTGCCACTTGTATGCTACTAAAGTTCAATATATTAATTGTGTCGAATGCTTATCATTGCTACATGAAATTTTCGGGTATGAGTAATAATTTGATACTCATTGTGTTGTGAGAGGGACATTTTATGCGTGTAGGTGACAAATGAAAGTGACGAGTGAACAAAACCACTTCAATCGTAATATTGGGGCGATCCCCTTACATGAGAACTTGGATAACCCATTACATGGTCCAGTGAGTGAAAACAATGTTGGCAGTGATGAGCAAGTGTCACCACATTCCACGACATCGGACATATACGAAGTGGTTACAACTGTCGTATGGAGGACATTTTGTGCATGTAGATGTTTGTGATATAGGTGTGACGTTTTAAGAGATTAGATCTCCATATACACTAGAAAATGTAGGTTATTAATGAAAGATTAACCTTAGATTTGTTGTACTCTTCTTATATTAGTTGATGGAAATTTATAGTTGTATGCAATTAATATGTATGTATCTCCCATTTCATTCAAATTTATTTCTTGCACTTTCATTTCATGTAGTCGTTCATCTTATCTAAGTCATGGCTAGTCAGCTATGAACAAGGTTCTAGAATAATTGCAAAAGATTTAACCCCAATCGCTTTGTGCACGTGGCTTATTATGGCTAAACTCGAAAATTGAAACACATAACTAATAAGTCCATGTAAATGAAGGAATTTAGCTTATTTATTAAGAGTTCTAAGAATCCATTTCATTGGCAAGCATTGCTATTAGAACTATAGTAGTAAACACACATAGAATCCCAGTTCCATTCTCCTGCGCTCCGCGCGCAGGAGAAGGACATAAGCTTTGCCTTGCTTTTTTGGCAAGGCAAAGCCTCTTCACATGCAAAGGACTACCACAACAGGCCTTTGCGTGTGAATAAAATGTTGTCAGCCACAATTCTCGCGGCTGACAACATTATTTAATTTTTTTTTTTTTTGTCTTTTCTATAATTCTTTGCTTATAAAACAACTCCAGTTAAAAAAGAAAAACACACTTCGAACTTCGAACACTCCAGATATTTTCTGAGGCTTGTTTATATCTTTTGGTTGAATTTTCTTGTAAGTCTTTTTCTCTTATTTTTTACTTAAATGTGTTGTGTTATATATAAATTTACATTTTTAATTTGTTTAATCTCGTAACATGGTTTTAATTTTATTTTTGTTATATTTATAGTAGTTTTAAACATGTCAATATTTAAATTATTTCACAAACTAAATAATTTTTCATATTATTTTTTAGGAATGGAAGGGGATGACAATGTATTTATTCCACTAGTGAATGTTGGTGCGATTCCAATATTTGGCCAAAAATTTCAAACGCTTGATGATGTGTATAATTTTTACTATGAGTATGCGAAATTAACTGGTTTTAGCATACGTATTGGTAGTAGCCGAAAGAATCCACAGACAAATGAGCTTGTCTGGAAGTCATATGTTTACTTTAAACAGGGTCAAAAGATGAATCCTACCAAATGGAACTTAAAAATTTGGTGGCCCGTTCTGGTGAACGAAAGCGTAGGAACTCATGTTGTAGATGTGACGCAAAGTTAACAGTTGTAAAACATCAGACAACTTTTATGTGGGTTGTAAACCATTTTGTCGATGGGCACAATCATGCACTATCTACACCAAGAAAAGCGCATCTACTACGCTCACATCGAGATGTTTTTGCAACCAAAAAAGCGTTTGTTGACCAATTTTCACAGGCAAATATTCCTAGATGTCAACAGATCGGACTTATGGAGATAGATGCTGGTGGGCCTTCTTCATTAGGCTGTAATGAGCAAGATATCAGAAACCATCGACGAGATCGGTGAAGAGAAGTCATTGGACGCGATGCAAAAACATTGATTACGCATTTCGAGTTGGAAAAGATAAGGAGTCCTAGCTTCTACTACTCCAATGAGATTGATGAGGATGGTGTGTTCGCTCGTTGTTTCTGGGCTAATGCAGAGTCCATGAGTTCTTATGTTTACTTTAGAGATACTGTCATTGATTACGCATTTCGAGTTGGAAAAAATAAGGAGTCCTAGCTTCTACTACTCCAATGAGATTGATGAGGATGGTGTGTTCGCTCGTTGTTTCTGGGCTAATGCAGAGTCCATGAGTTCTTATGTTTACTTTAGAGATACTGTCATTTTCGACAAAAAATAAAACACAAACAAGTATTCGATGGTGTTCATACTATTTGTTGGAGTAAATCACCATCGGCAAACTACTATTTTTGGATGTGGCTTATTGAGTGATGAAAAGATCAATTCATTTATTTGGTTGGTTTTGAAGTTCGTCGAAGCAATGCCCACCCAACGGGCCCCCGGGTGATTATTACTGATCATACGCTACCATTGCTAGAGCAGTTGGTGAGGTTTTTCCTAACACAATACATAGGTTCTGTCTGTGGCAAACTCTAAACAAGTTTCAGAGAAGATGAGTCCCGTGCTGTACAAGGAACTATACAACGGCCTGTTGAGTATCATTAAGCAGTCAAGTCCCTAGAGGAGTTCGAATCTCATTGGGCTGATGTGATGGAAACTACTAATCTTGGTGATAATGAGTAGCTTGCTAACATGTATGAAATACAAAGTCGTTGGGTACCTGCATACGTAAAGCATATATTCTCTATCAGGATGTCAAGCAGTCAACGGTCAAAAAGCAACCACGCGTTCTTCAAAATATATGTCAATAAGACGGATACATTAATGAATTTTATCACATAGTTTCGCAGTGCTCTGGCTCACCAGCGACATAGCGAATTGGTTGCCAACCACACTGACTTGAACGAGGTGCCTCGTAAGATAACAACATTTGCCATGGAAACTCGAATGACACGTATTTATACAAAGACAATTTTCATGTTGTTCTAAGAGGAATTAGCTCATAGTAGCTACTACGTTTCCTCAAGGAAATCGGCATACGAGGGTGTCAAAACGTATATTGTAACGCGTTTTGATACCGAAAAAACATATCATCGCCAATGTGAGCTGACCTACTACAGGGCCATTGACTTCATAGCATGCAGCTACAAAACATTTAAGTTTGAAGGATATCCATGTCGTCACATGCTCGGATTTATGCTTAGGAAACAAGTGATGTTATTACCAGATCGGTACATTGTAGGTCGGTGGATGCAAAATGCAAAAGCAACTCTAGTCTTCGAACCAACGACGACCTCAATAGGTGGTCAATCTTTGATTTCTTGACATGGGATGCTGGCACACATGGCAGCAGAGTTGGTGGACAAAGGTGCTTTGACTCATGCTCGTACAGCGTTAATAATGGATGGATTTCAGAACTTGAAAATATAGGTAAAAGCTATGGATAATGGCGAAGACGTGGGAATGAATAGGGTTATCAGCAAAAGTAGCGAATGTGTCCAACTCATGGTTGATCCTACTTCGGTTAGGATAAAAGGGTGCGGGAAGAGATTGAAGATATCCAAAGAAATAGCCATGTCTCAGTCGAAGAGAAATTGTCGTGTTTGTGGTCGCAGTGGACATGACAAAAGAACTTGTCCGACATTACAGTCGAGGTTAGTTGATCGATAACTATTAATTGTTATCATTATTTTATTTTATTTTCTACTATGCTTATATTTAAATTTATTTTTCCACACCTTTAGGAGTCAGCTGGTGGACGAACCGTATCATCCACAGTACTCTTGGGACGATGCTCAGGAAGATAGGTACACTGGTATTGGTAGCAATGATTATGGTGCATTCCATAGGTTTGACGATGATGATGACCATTAAACCACTTATTGGTGTACTCGTTCGACGTAGTGTGAATTAGATTTGAAGAAAATTTATCTAATTTATGCAATGTCTATTTTATTTTGTCTAAATGTGTTGCAATGTTAGTATAAATATCATATGAAATTTGCGGTGTTATTATTAATATCAAAAAAATGTAATATATGTATATTTAAAATTGTTAATCTAAAACAAAAGATAAAAATAATACATTAAAAAAAGACCAAAATATAAAAAATACTAAACAAAACAATTGAAAGATAAAAAAATTAAATAATATTGTCAGCCGCGAGAATTGCGGCTGACAACATTTTATTCACACGCAAAGGCCTGATATGTCAGGCCTTTGCATGTGAAGAGGCTTTGCCTTGCTAAAAAGGCAAGGCAAAGCTTATATCATTTTCCTGCGCGCGGCGCACAGAAGAATGGAATCGTCATAACATAATCATATTGTTGTTCTTCAGTCTCTATTTGAAAGTATCAAACATGAGCTCAATCAACATCGCTCACGTGTATTCGTGCAAAATAACATAAACTACATATACATGACAATGGACCTAAATAATTTTTCAAATAAATATAAAAACAAGTCATGAACTTAAAACCCTTCAAAATACCACAAATTACTAGTTCAAAAAAGTACATATTTTTTTCCCAATAAAAATCATATTACTTTATGTTATTTACTCTCTTCCCACCACTCTTAGTGTACTGAATTTGATTAGACACAGATGAAATTCGAATGTGTAGAGCACCACTCTTTCATCACCACCATTTCATGTTCAACTGCATCAATGGCAGGTGAGAGAACACCGGTGCAACCCCTTTAATAGGAAACGTCTGGGCAAAATTTTTTAAAAATTTTAATCATATTTTTGATCGTTGAATGTATAACTTTCATTTCTTTATTCCAAATAATATGACATTCACGTGATAAAACTTTGTGGTATTCATTGCTTTTTACCTTGCATTGTCAATTGTACCCATTTACCATTTTCCTTTCAAATAATGCAGATACTTTGAAAATGGGGGTTAAAAAGACTTTTTTTTCCGCAATTTGTACTTTGAATGCTGGTTTACAAGATTGTGGGTGGGGGGCATTGATGTGATTCGAAAATCAATTATCTTGGATAAAATTGCGCCCAGACAAGGGTTGTATGTCCTCCATGTATGTATTTGTATTAAGATAAAATGAACTCGAAATCCACCTGCAACACCATTAACATGAACAAATTTCAATGGCTAGACGATGATATAACATGCATTTAATTCGTAGGACACATAATGATCATCTAAAACAAGTTCGGCATTATATTATAACTATTGAGAAATCAAGTAAAACTATCTAGAATTCTAGAAAGTATCTGTCCAGAATGACAAATTTTCTCGAAGGATGGCTTTCGTCTAAACTTCAAATATACTCCCCATATGCTAACATGAATCAGATGTTTAAAGGAACAATTGCTTTCGAAAAGAACCGAATCAATGGAGAAAAAGAGAAATAATTAAATACTATACATAATCCTCAAAAACCATCTTATATGACTTCAATTGTTGTTTGTAAGTGGGGAGGGGAAATACAATAGGAAGATAGTGTTGGGAAAATCACCAGAGTTTTTAAATTTTTTCCTTTACGAAAGCATTATGAATAGAAGATATGATGTTAAATCCCATAGCATTGTGGCTATAATTGGAATCGAAATATGCGAAAAGAAAAATCAACACAATATCCATTTAACCAACAATTTAACAACAGAAACACAAAAAAAATTATAAAAACATAATCAATAAAAGCATACCTACTGGAAACTTGTCTTTTCATCTATCTCTTCTCCGACATGAACAATTAAAAAAATAGAAAACAAAAAAAAATACAGAGAAAAGAATAAGACAGAGGTCAAATTCGGAATATGGCTCTGTATCACAACCTCAGTTGCTACTAATCAGAAATCGATAAACGATGATTGAAAATGTGAGACAAAAATAGAGATTTCAACAACTACTTCGTTTGTTTCAGATGATACGTCGCCTGGAAGGGAAATGAGGGTCGGGCGGAGGTGTAGCTAATGGAGGTTGCCAAGCTGAAGCTTTCAAGATTTGAGTTTTGATTTTTGATTTTCTTACTTTTGCAAGTGGGAGCTTTAAAGATTTGAGTTTTGATTTTCTTACATGTGTAGGGTTAGAGAAAGAAATTTTTTGACATGAGGGTATTGTGTTATGTAGGTGAGTTTGGTGTGATGTTTTTCTTTTTGTACTATTTTTTTATCTAATAAAATAAACTTTAATTAAGAACATGACGTCAGGTATTTAAATTTGTTAGAGGGGCAAAAAAGTTCAATACATTTTTGCAAAGATTATTAAAAGATGACATTTTTGAAAATATCAAAAAGTGACATAGGGTACAATTTTCTCTGTTCAAAACCTTTTTTTTCTTCTAAAACTCATTTTCAATCATACATTCTCCATCAATCTATTATTCCAGAACACATTCTTTCAAAATAATGTAGCTCAAACACATCCTAAACTTAAAAAATTTCGTACTTTTCAATTACACATTCTCTAAAAAAATTATTCTAAAACTTATTTTCCCCAAAAATCTATTTTTAATGGACATTAAACAAGGCCATGTTAACCATATGAAACAACTTTAGAGCAACGCCCACCACAAAATATGAGTAACATATTACATTATTCTTCTAGCACCTTTTACACCACTATTTGCCACCATCAAATTATATTTACTCATCTAAAAGTTAAAACTACTCCACACCATTGTCGGTTACCGCCACCACCACCACAACCACAAAGCATCAATAAATATATGGTACCCCCGTCTGAAACATCATCATCACAACTAAAAAATATGAGTTAACATATATGTTATATGTATCATATAAATCCACACTAATGTCTACCAACAACGCTCAACAAAATACGAATAACACATTGTGACCCTGTTTGATTTAGTTAAAAAAGTTGAGAGAAATCTAAATCAAAGTAAATAATTAATTTTAATCATACATTTCATGAATTCACAACTTTTTTAAAAATTTACTAAAAGTTTTACTTTTAGCTAACCAAACAAGAACTATACTACTTGTCTTAAACCACTCTCTATCATTCTCTACCATCGCCGCTGCCACGACAAACACAAGTAACACATTATGTTACTCGTCTAGAGTCACTCCACATTATTGTCGCCACCACCACCACAAATAAATGAGTAACAAATATGTTATTATCTGAACAAAGACGCCACCAAAAGACAACTAACATATATTTTACCTGATTGAAAAAACTCCATACAACAACCTACCAACACCGTCGCCATAAAACACTACTACCGAATTATGTAACTTGTCTAAAACGATACCATATAATTCTCTGTCGTCATTGCCACCGCAAAACAAAAGTAAGATAATGTTACTCATGTGAAACAACACTACTACCTAAAAATACGAGTAACATATATGATACCCATCTGAAATAACTCCACATCACTGTCTATCAACATTGCCACCACCTACACACGAGTAACACATTATGTTACTCATATAAGATCACTCTACACCATTGAGAGATTATTTATATCCCTATATCTACTACCTAAATGGTAAATGTGTTGGTCGTTATTGCCTAAGTAAAGTATGGTTCTGTCAGTGTAGATCTCTCTATGAATGTAAAGGAGAGCTTTGGGTTGAGAGTAACCCCAGTAAGGTAAGAATTTATGGAAAGGACAACAAAAAAATTGCTAGTCTTTAGAATCAATATCTGGAAGCAAAATTGGGAGGAGATCAAATAGTGAAGCGTAATAAAAGCATTAACATGATGAAATTTAAAGCGACGGCAACTAAGTCTATGTTTAAGTGTCACGCGTTTTCTACAACGTGATTTTGCCACAAATATACGGTGTCGAGTTTTGTAATATAATATGGGAGTAAAGAATGTCGAACCCACATAAATTGTAATTCAATTTTATACTAAGTACTATAATTATTTAACTTATGTTTTATCTAGATGAATGAATGTTTGTGATCAACAGTGTTATCAAATCTAAAAGTAATCATTGTGACTAATTCGAAGAATGCAATTTATACGAATAAATCAATATAAGAAAGGCCTAGGGAATGGTTTCACCTAACTATCAATTATGTCCAGTTATTCTAGTCAATTTTTCCATGTTTAAAAGCAAGAATCCTCGTGTATTTCTCTCCCCTCTTTCGAGTGCTGGCTAGAAATTAATCCTAGATTTCGATTCCAATATCTCTATTCTTACTCAAAGTCAAAGATTTATCAAGTTCATGATTCTTTTATGGAGTAAGCTTCATAGATCTTATACTTTATCTCGAAATTCATAAAATCTATGTTATGTCAACCCTATGAACACGCCTAAAGTCCCTTCTCTCGAATATCGAAATTGACTAGCATCTATTCATTCAATTATTGATCAAGTAATTAAAAGCATTAATTTTATGGCACAACATATGTGGAGAATCTAACATAAATAACTATAATAGAATCAAACCATAATCTCAAGTTCAGCTACATCAAACTCTAGATAAATTGTTTAATTCATGATGGAATTCATAAAACCTATACAATTTGTATGAGAAAAACATAAGAAAAGAAAGATAAACTCTTCGAAGCTTTAATTGAGTTTCTTCTTGATATTCTACATGCCTCATTGCTTGATTCTTTTTTTGTTCTGTTTGTTCTTGCTCTTGTTTCACTCATTTTAATTGTTGTTCTTGACTCGATGATCCCCCTCCGCCCCCCCCCCCCAAATTGTGGTCTCTAGGTTTATATTTATAACCTCTTGAAGTTTTGGAAGAATTAGGGTTGGATTAGGCCATAAAGAATCCAAAAATATCGAAATTATTTTCCCGCGCGGGTGGCGCCTTGGCGCTAGTGTCTCAATGCCGCGATCTGTCCTTTTGGTGGCACTACAACGCCACACATGTTGCTTCTACTGCTACATCTTGGCATTGCGATGCCCTTTCCTCTGCTTTTCTAGTGGCGCTACAGCGCTATTGTGCATGCATCTTTTTATTCATTCTTCTTCATTCACGTAGCTTCATTTTTCCCTTTTTCACCACTTCAACCACCTAACACAACATTAAAACCACACATTAATACGTCCAAAACTTATAAGAATTAACTAAATATCAAGCTTAAGTGGCATTGACATAATGAATGAAACATCACTCATCAAACACCCCAAAACTTAATATTTTGCTAGTTCTCGAGCTAATACCAAACCAAAGAAAATCACTAACAAGCACAAGAACAAAAATACCTAAGAAAAGAAAACATCTCAACAAATTTAGTTAGATAGTTTGCCTTCATAGCTCATGATTGAAAACATAATATCAACTTTATGAACCACTCCAAGGTTATGACGCAAAAGCTAAATTCTCACATATTCAATGCAAAATGGGTGTGTGTATGAAGAGTTAAGTACAACGTCGTACAATAATAAGTTGATCTAGACCTTAAAAATCAAATATTTCCTTTCTTTACTAGTGGAATTCATACACCCCAAACTTGTTTTCTTTTCACTTCCCGATGTATATTTTAAAGTTGATTTTCAATACTAATTTCTTACACCACTCAAATTTGATTAGATTTTACTAGTTACAGTTCATCATATCAACAAATAATGATTCTTCTTATTTTTGACTGCTTCAACTCCAAGAATCAACCAAGTTACTAACCCTCTATCAAATGTCTAATCTTCTAAAACAAGTGTTGGGACTTAATCAAGGCAAATGATGTGTCTTCTGTTTTGTGTACCTACTTTTTCAGATATGTATGTTCTTTAATTAATCTTATGTGCGGGTGTCTCTACATTAAGCTTGTTAAATGACCCTTGTAACAAGTTATAGACTGATGACTTTCAAATCAGATAATTTTAGGGCATCAGGTTCAAACCTTTGTAGGCTTAATCACTCGAGTCATAAAGAATACGAAGAGACATTTCACAATGAGATTATTCTAGTTGTCCTCATTGTGATCTTTTAGGATAGCTTCACAGCAAGACATATTTTTCTCTTTTATACAGTGATTAGTGCAATGCCCTTATTAAATACTCATTCTAAAAAATCGACCCCTAACTTAAGGTTTTTGCTCAATTTTCATCATATTAGTCTAAGATAGTCCACACAAAATTTAGAGTATATGAAATCCATATTTATCTCAAAGTTTCACTACAACAGCTTAACCACTCAAACATCTTAAATTTGGTTTAAGGATATAATCATGTTTAGTGGTTGTTTGGACTTAGCATCTAAGTTCTCTATTTTAACTTATAAACAATCAACTCACGTGCATAAATATTTCATGTTCCGCATGAATAAACAAAAAAAATTAACTAAAATACATAACATATTCATGATCCATAAACTAACATGTCATCAATAATATACATCATTGTTGACGGGACTATCTAATTCACACAAGCATGCAAAACACGTAAAAAAATTTTAACATGCAAACAAATCACACAAATCAATTTATAATATCCCCTTAAACTTAAACTGAACGTTGTCCCCAATGTAAAAGTAAAGAAAAATGAGTAAGGCTTCCCTAAATTATCGACGTTGGCTATGGTGTTTTGGTGCTTATGATGCTAGGTTTGATGGATGCTTACCCTATCTTCTCCTCCTAACTTGAAATTTATCCCGTTTTCTCCTTGTCAATGTTGGTTTGAGTGTTCTACGATGTCGTGTTCCTGAAAATTCAAATTTTAAATATTAAATACATGGAACAAAGGTTACTTAACTCAAATATCTAATAACTAACTTAATTATTCAAGGACCTAAGTGGAGATGGGATACGAATGATGATTCATAAATAAACTATAAAATAAAATAAATTGTCATATAACTCGAAAATAGAATAAATAAAAAGGAAAGAAAGCTTGAATTGTCTCACAAAAAGCGATCATTTAACGTCATTAGCTTGACTTAACCGGCCAATAAAAAGGGAAGAAAGCTCTCTTGTTTCTAAACTTTATTATTGTCCTTGTATTCTTCTTCACTATAGCACGACCAATAAAATTGGATGGCTTAAACTCCAGTATAGCTTTCAAAATCTCTTTTGGTTTGACAATGTTTGGAGGTTTCAAAGGCTTTTCCACATAGCTTTCCTTTTTGTCAGGTAGATAAGCTCCATGAGCCAATAGGGAGTCAACCACTTCCTTGGTTCCTGAGTATTTACCGGTAATAGATGTATCGCTTGCTGAATAACTGCTTGACATGTTTAATTTCTCTTCATTAACCCACAGTGTCAACTTTCCTTCTTGTACATCAATCAATGCTCTTCCAATAGCTAGAAAGGGTTGATCAATAATCAATGGTAACTTCTCATCCTCTTCCATGTCCAAAGTTTACTAGAAAGATGAACTTATCAACCTTTACCAATACATATTATATAATCCCCCCATGGTCGATGATGGATATATTTGCCAGTTGCAATAAGATGGTAGTCGGCTTCACCTCTCCAAGATCCAACTTCTTGAATAAGGAGAGGGACATTAGATTGATGTTAGCCCCCAAATCACACAAAGCCTTATCAATGGTAGACTCCCCAATCCTGCATGGAATTGTAAAGCTTTCTGGATCTTTCAATTTCTATAGGAGCTTCTTTTGGAGAATTGTACTGCATTCATGTGTCAGCTATCAACTTTACTATCTCGAACTCCTCTAACTTTCTTCTTTGACATCACTTCCTTTAGAAACTTGGCATAGTTAGACATTTTGGCCAAGACATTTGCAAAAGGAATGTTGACGTCGATATTCTTGAAAACCTCAAGGAATTTTGCAAGCTTCTCATCAATTTTCTTCTTCATAAATCTCTATAGGAATGGTAGTTGTGTCATCAAAATGGATGGATTATCTAGGAATGAGATTGAGTAAGGCTCGTGAGTCTCTCTTGTTGTTTCTGCCTCAGTCTTCTACTCTTCAACTAGCTTTTCCTTTATAAGCATGGGATTCGTTGTAGGCACCACAGCTTTTCTAGGCTTGCTTTCTTCAACTACTCTTCCATTCCTTAATGTGATAGCATTG
The DNA here is from genome assembly GCA_019097785.1 of Fraxinus excelsior. Taxonomy (NCBI): domain Eukaryota; kingdom Viridiplantae; phylum Streptophyta; class Magnoliopsida; order Lamiales; family Oleaceae; genus Fraxinus; species Fraxinus excelsior. The sequence goes on along the minus strand of CM032633.1, from coordinate 14,243,626 downwards.
CAGTGCTCCTTTAGGTTGACCTCTGTGTCACTGGGAATTTTCCTTTCTATTGGGATTATATTGCAGTTGCTATTTGACCAAGTTGCACCTCTAAATTTTTCACTGTGGCTGCCAAGTTGGTTATATGACTCTTGATGTTGTCAAGTCTTGACTCGTCTTTGTTGAACCTCGATCTAGTCTTTGAAATAAAGGTTCCCAATATATTCTCTAGTAATGGCTTTCCTTCAGATGCCTGATTATTAAACCCTAAGTGGTGGCTGCAGCGCATTCGCATTGTTACCATAAGAGAGGTTCTCACGATTTTGTAGTCCTGGATGGTACTGGTTTGTTGAGTAATTTCCTCTCTGATTGAAGTTTTCACTGTTCACATACTGGACGTGCTCATTCTTACGATATGAAGTGGAAGCAACCATGATATAATCAGATTTCTTTGGAGTTTCATGTGATGTCAATGCAGCTATTTGAGTAGTGATAGATGTCATTTAAGCTACAAAGGTTGTAATGGGATCTACCTCATAAAGGCCAGCAACTTTTTAATACTTGAATGCTCACTTGGCCATTGATAGCTATTAGTAGGTTTCTCATCCAGCAATGCATAGGCCACATCTAGAGTCTTGGTCATCAAGGCGTCACTTGATGCTAGATTTATCACTGTCCGTGTCTAACCATTCAAACAATTGTAAAAGGTCTGTATCTGCATCCAATTTGGATAACCATAATGAGGGAATCTTCTAAATAGATCTTAATATCTCTCCCATGCTTTATAGAATAGCTTGAAGTCTGACTATCTAAACTTTCCAATTTCACTCCACAATTGAGCTGCCTTGGAGGGTGAAACTTCTGAGCTATCCTCTCCCAATTCATGATGGATCCATATGGAAAATATTGGAACCATGCTTTGGCTTTATCTCTTAAAGAAAAGGAAAATAAGTGGAGTTTGATGGCGTTTTCAATAATACCATTCATCTTGACAGTATTACCGATTTTGATAAAGGAACCAATATGAGCATTTGGATTTTCTATTGAAGAATCCCTAAACTGGTTCTGTTATAGCATGTGTATCAATCCTAGCTTTAGCTCGAAATTATTTGCAGCTACTGCCTGGCATACAATATCATAATAGTTATCATTGACAATTGGCTTAACATAGTCTCTAATAGCTCGTTGTTGATTATTTTGATTTGCTATTTGTTCTGCTTGCTCTGATATTGCTTCGAGTTCGTTTCTCATAATACCCCTTAAAAATTTGAAAGCTCGTTCTAGTTCAGGATCAATAGGTAGTAGTCCAACACTCCTCGATCTTCACATAAACCTGAAACAAGAACAGTAAACTAATTAAAAGTAAATAAATTTAAATTAAAACAAAAGCTACTTTTCATGCGTTTTCTACAATGTGATTTTGTAACAAATATATGGTGTCAAGTTTTGTAATATAATATGGGAGTTAAAAGTGTCGAACTCACATTGATTGTAATTCAATTTTCTACTAAGTACTATAATTATTTAGCTTATACTTTATCTAGATGAATGAATGTTTGTGATCAATAGTGTTATCTAATCTAAAAGTGATCGTTGTGACTAATTCAAAGAATGCAGTTTATATGAATAAATCAATATAAGAAAGGCCCAGGGAATGATTTCACATAACTTTCAATTATGATTCAATTATGTCAAGTTATTCTAGTCAATTTTTCTATGTTTAAAAGCAAGAATCCTAATGTATTTCTCTTTACTCTCTCGAGTTCCAGCTAGAAATTTATCTTAGATTTCGATTCCAATATCTATATTCCGAATCAAAGTCAAAGATTTATTGAGATCGTGATTCTTTTATGGAGTAAACTTCATAAATTCTATATTTTCTCTCGAAATCCATAAAATCTATATTGTGTCAATCATATGAACACACATAAATTCTCCTTTCTCGAGTGTCATAATTGACTAGCATATATTCGTTCAATTATTGGTCAAGTAGTTGAAAGCATTAATTTCATGTCGCAATTAAACTTATGTGGAAAATCAAACAGAAATAACTATAACAGAATCAAACCATAATCTCAAGTTCGGCTATATCAAACCCTAGATAAATTATTTGGTTCATGATGAAATTCATAAAATCTATACAACTTGTATGAGAAAATATAACGAAGCAAGGAAAGATAAACTCTTTCGAAGCTTTAGTTGAGTTTTCCCTTGATGTTCTCCTCGCCTCCTTGCTTGATTCTTTTTTTTCCCTCCACGTTCTTGCTCGTGTTTGCCTCCTTTTAATTGTTGCTCTCAACTCTATGATCTCTTGAAGGAAACCTAGCATGTGGAAAACTGATTTTTACAATTTATCCCAGACTTTCTGTAATTTTACATGACCAGAATTTTGATGGAATTCTTTCTTTTGTACACAAGTACGAAAGAACAGATTTAGTCAAAGAGAATAATGTACTTTTTTCAATTTCATATCTTGTGAGTTATGTTATCCATAACCAACATAATATGACAACTGTTAAAGAACCTAAAGGAATAAAGATCGACCCTTTATTTTCTGATTACCTTGAATACAAGGAAACATAATTTGAATGGTTAATACAACCATCAAGAAAATCTTTGGAAATTAATGTTAGTGACCAGAGAACCTTGATAAAGGAACAAAGACCACTTCTAACAAGAAACTTGTCTTTTAACAAAAAACCTCTTCCAGTAAGATGGAAAGATAATTTTGAAGCAGAAACCAGTCAAAGCAGACAATTAAAACAACTAAGCAAGACTGTTAACAAAATGGTAGAAACCATTTATGGTAAAGAAACCTTTAATGAAGATGAAGAATAACTTAATATGTCAATACCAAATATATTAAGATAAATTCACTCTATTAAAGATAGCATTGAAGAAATTAAAGAAATCCTCAAAACTTTTCAGGAAAAAAATGAAAAGGCCATGGAAAAACATTCTGCTGTTGTTATAGCAAGAGTAAACCTAGCATGTGGAAAACTGATGTTCTCCACGCCTCATTGCTTGATTTTTTTTTCCTCCACGTTCTTGCTCGTGTTTACCTCCTTTTAATTGTTGCTCTCAACTCGATGATCCCCCGAATTGTGGTCTCTAGGGTTATATTTATAGTCTCTTGAAGTCTTGGTAGAATTATGGTTGGATTGGGTCACGAAAAGAACCTAAAAATATCAAAATTCTTTTCCCACAGGGCAGCGTCTCAAAGCTAGTGTCTCAGCGCCACGGTTGTCCTTCTGGTGGCACTACGGTGCCACATGCACTGCTTTTACTGCCGCTTCCGGGCATGGCGACGACCTATCCTTTGAAAAATTAATTTTTTGGGAGAATGTATAGTTGAAAATGAGTTTGGGAAAAATTTGATTTTTAAAAATGAGATGAAATGTGAAAAAATGATATTATTGTTGATAATTACTACGGGTGTGCATTAAATTAAAATTTAGAAAAATGATTAGTAAAATACCAAGGGGTAACAAGAAAAGATAAAAGAAATGAGTAGGGGAACATGCAAGAAAAATTGAAAAAAACTAAACCTACAGAAACTTTACAGAAAAATTAATTTCCCAAAATACCCTCATGCATATAATTTACAACTAAAAGTCACTACAAGAACAAAAAAACTTCAATTTAGTCCCTAGAATTTATAAACATATGATTTAAACCCAAGAAAATACAATATCTTATGAGAAGTCCTAAAACTCATAAAATTAGTAAAATTAATAAAGAATTAAGATATAAATTAACTTTGAAATTTTATACATCCATAATAAACAACAGATTAAAATATTCTGAGTTAAAAAATTACATAGAATATACAAATATCTAAAATTAAAATTAAAATTCCGTCGCCTCTGCGCATTCTGGTAAAAATGGTAAGCTTTCATAAAAGGATTTCGTTAAGTTTCTCATGATTCCTCGGCAGTACAGATAGAGATTTTAAAAGATTATCAAAACATTGTTTTTGAATGGATGTTAGCCATGCCAAAGTACCCGTCTTGAATTAATGTTTTGGGGAAAAAAGGCAGATTTCTAACAAAATTGTAGCACCGTGTGTGTGAGTTTATCTTTTAAAATTTTATTCCAAGTAAGAACTCGTTATAAGATATCATTAATATGATGCCCTACAGAAGAGCAAAAGGGTATAAAGAAATATTCGAACATTTGACTCAGTTAATTACTGAGAAAGAAAATATACGGATCTATCCATCTAAAGAATATATAATTTATTCCAATGCAAGGATCCCTACAAAAGATGAAGACTTATATCTCCTTGACAATTTACTCTCCACCATAATTTCAAATCAAGTTAATGGATCAGAAGATATGTCCAAAGAACTGTACAAAATACTCTGGGATTACAGTGATCATCATTGCGAGCACTATGTTGTAGAAGATATGAGCCAATGAGCATCCCTCAACAGTGAAGAATTCCCTGCTGAATTCTTTGAATCAAGGATGGAAAAATAATGGAGACAAGATAGTGACCCTTTATCACTACTTTAATAAAGCAAATTATTAAAGAAAAACTGTGGTCACTAAAAGATAGAAGATAATACGAAGAAGTCTTTGTGATAAATGATCATTCACCCACCATTTGGTCATATGTCACAATCCATGAAGCCAGCTAGCAAGAAATAATAAAAGAGATCCGTGAAGATAAGATTTCCCAAAGACTAAAGACACAAAAGGCCAGAAGATAGTGGCGGACAGAGGTTATTTTCACTACCCAACAAAGGATAGTGGGATGATAGCTGTAAAGATAAGACTCCTTATCACTTAAGGAATGACTCAAGACCTCTATAAAAGGAGGAATCAAGATCCAAAGAAAACATCTCGAAATACCTTGAAGAAAAACACATCTCAAATTCTCTTCTTTAATCTGTATACACCACTTGTATTCAGAAATATTGTTAGATAACTTGAAGATAGCAAAGCTTGTAATAAGGTAATCACTTATAGAGTTCTAAACTTCACAAGGTGAGTACCAAAGGTATGTAAATATAGTGTGTAAGCATGTACTGTTTCAGTTTATGAATATAAAGATGAAGTTTGTTATGTTCAACAAAGCTTTCATAAAAGGATTTCGTTAAGTTTCTCATGATTCCTCGGCAGTACAGATAGAGATTTTAAAAGATTTTTAAAACATTGTTTTTGAATGGATGTTAGCCATGCCAAAGTACCCGTCTTGAATTAATGTTTTGGGGAAAAAGGCAGATTTCTAACAAAATTGTAGCACCGTGTGTGTGAGTTTATCTTTTAAAATTTCGTTCCAAGTAAGAACTCGTTTCTGAAAAGAGTTTGGATAGAGGTGAAAACAAAGACTCTGAATACTGTGAGATAGCGTCTGTGGAAACACGGCTAGTTCTTTAGAGTGAGAAATGCAACATTAATTGAAAAGCCTTTTGCGGAAGCAGTTGTGGACCCAAACAATTTCAAAACATTTTAAACATTCATCTGATTCAGAAGATTGATTAAGTACATGCAAAACAACTATAAAGACATACTGGAGGGAAAGCCTGATTATTTCCATTGATTACTGTAAGCCATTTACATGCTTTTATATGCTTATCTTTACATAATTATTCTCTGATTGTTATGAACACTTCACAAGCATCCACATCTAATAATGATAGCCTTAAGCTTTACTTAAATAATGTAGATATTTCGTTTTTATTAAGATTAGTTAAAAAATCTGAAAAAGTATTTCCTGCTGGCCAAGAAAACCTTAAGGAAATATATCTTGATATAGATTATGCTTGCAAACATAATATAAGATTTGATCCTGTAGAAACTAGTAGAAGAATAAAAAATATAAATGATATAATAACTGAATATAAAGATATCGAGGAAGAAGTTTCAGAAGGAATTGTTTTAGGATATATAACTAAAGAAGATCAACCAAAAGCCTTTGAAAAATTAACAAGATACAGAGAATATTTAGGACAAATTGAGAAATTTAAGAAAATGTTACATAATCCTGATTAAATTTACGGACCAAGAAAAAAAAATCCTAAAAAATTCAACAACTAAAAGATATAGGATATATCTTGCAAATATAGAGAAGAAGGGTAAAATAGTATTTTTATAGAATCAATTTTATATTATTAAAAATCTTTGTGAGTGTCTGTAAGACATCTGTGAACCAGTAGTCTGTAAGTGTAGCATGATCCAGAAAAATTTAGAAGTACATATTTAAGGACAAGTAAAGAAATGCTCTCATGTGCAATTCACAATTTCTTACGGACAATGGTTAAAGAGAATCGCGATGAATTTTCTTATTTAGAAGACTTAATGCGAAAATTGCAATATAAGAATCAAATTACAAGATTAAAAATATATATATATGATAAGCATTTTAATCAAGAAAACAAACAAAAAATTGGAGAAATGCCGCGAAATCATCTTGGTGGCATATTGACTTCGCGAGATGTGGTGGTGGTGGTGGAGGAGGAGGAGGAGGTAATGGTACTGGTCTTATTGTTTAATGGAGAGAAGATAGAAACGTGTGATGAGGAAACATAGGATGATGTATACTAATAAGGTTCTTAATTAAATTAATTAGGATAAATATAATTAAGTTATAATTAAATTACAGTAAATAAATAATATAATTTTTATATATTTATAAAACAAGGGTAAAGTTGAATAAATCATTTACAAAGGAGGCGATTGAATTGTATAAACCAACAAGTAAAAAGGATGTTTGGTGGTGATTAAAATTAGATTTTTAGTATATTGCGATAGAAGTTTTTGAAATATGTTGTTGAAAAGTTGTGAGACACATGAAAGATATGGTTAATATTGATTGTTTGACTTTGACTTAAATTAAAATCTGATTTTAATTTGTACCAAACATGGCCGAAAATGTGTTTGATGGATATTATTAAAAAAAATTTGTATTTAAATAGTGATATGATGATAAATATGTGATTAAAAAGTAAGGAAATGTTATTGATGTGATAAAAAATATTATTTTATTGAAAAATATATGGTTGAAAATGAGTTTTGAAATAATATGTATACGGCTAAATTGTATAAGCCTAGGGACCCGACCCGTCCTAGTTCAGTGGGTCCCGCATGCAACTTTCGTAAACTCGGTGAGTCTGACTCAACTCCGAGTTTGTGGTGGAGAAACGGGTTTACGAATCCTCCCTAATGTATATGATAAAAAAAAAAATGTGAAAAGGAGCTCGTGGAGCAGGAATATCAGCAGCTGAATATATGCCACGTGGCTTCATCCTTTTGACATAAAGCCCGCTTTGCGCCCTTTCAGCCTCAAATTAAACTCCAAATTTCCTAATTTGTTTTTTCATTAAATAACTAGTGGCTCTCAATTTTTCTCAATTTAAAGAAAAATCAAAATCAAAATCAAACCTCCATTGTCAGCTCCTTCTTATCTCTTCCTTGCTCTTCTACTCTTTCATTCTGTTCATATGAAGTGATCGTTTATATTTGATTGATAAATTCTTGACATCTTCTTAATATTCCGATCGATTTGGATAAAGATCTGAACGTCCTCATGGCTATATTCGAAGGTACCTATCTATGGGTTTGATTCATTTATTCTTGCATATTGTTGATAGGAATGATGAAATCTCGCCCATTGGAATTATGTTTACTGATTGAACCGCTTTTTCTTTTCTGGAATGGATTGAACTTGGAAGGTTAAGGCAACATGCGGTTCCCTTTGGTGAGAATTCTGGATAAGGAATTAACTCCTATTTGTGTTTAAATACTTATACTAGTACTTCTTTCAGATTCAGAGACGCATCTCCTCTCCCTCTCACTACATACATGAGTATTTTTCATTAATTACAAAATTAGCTAGTTATCAGATTAAGAAATGGTTATTGGGAAATAGGTAGATCTGTGTCAAATGTTTTTGTTACTTGTTCTTCTCTTTTGCAGTTTTAGTTGTACTTAGTTGGCTTTCGTCCATTAACACTACCACAACGGCCAAGCTATTTGTATTTGTGGTTATTAGTGATGAACGAAAGCGTACTCTATATCTGAAGCAGCCCCCCGGTCTAGTATTTAGATGGACCCTTATTCGTCTGGAGAAGAACTTGCTGTCAAGGTCTCTTCTACAACGGCTATATCAGTCCTTTTACTTTAATTTTAACATTTGTAATGCTCTGGTCCTTTTCATTCGTAGTTTGAGTCACAGTTCCATGTTCAGACAAGGAAACCTTATACAATCACTAAGCAAAGGGAGCGATGGACAGATGAGGATCACAATAGGTTTCTAGAGGCTCTTAAGCTCTATGGACGTGCTTGGCAACGAATAGAAGGTCTCTTTTCTTTCACTCTTTATGTCTATTGATTGACTTGCTATATATTAGTTGCTGCAAGCTATTTTAGACAATTAAAGCATGCTTTTAGTTATAATCAGCTTCAGTTCGAATTTTTTTATCACTGGATAATGTACCTTTGTGATTTCTATTTATTAGATATCTCCCTTTAGGAGAGATCTATCTCTTGGATATATTCTCTTAATTAGAGACTTGTTTATCCTCTTTTTTTCTGTTTTGTATTTCGTGGTGTTCAGAACATGTAGGAACCAAGACTGCTGTGCAGATCAGAAGTCATGCACAAAAGTTTTTTACAAAGGTCAATCACTACCTTCTCCTGCTTTCTTGTATTGGTATATGAAGGAATTTATTTGTGCTTGGTCCTGGCTCAAATTCATGGCAGGGACAATACATGCCTAATATTTGCATTAGAAAGTTTTTAAATGCCATTCTCTACTCATATATGTACATTGTTACTTCTGTTTTCTGTAATGTGAAATAATTCTTTCTGTATTCTAATATTCTTGCAATTATTGTCATTCCCTGTCTTTTTAACAATTGGAATACTGATTAGAACTCGAATCTTCTTATATTTTATTTACTAGAATAATTAGTAATTGCCATGATTCATACCTCTTAAAATCTCACATCACTTGAATAAAAAATAATAATTAACATATAAGATTTTAGCTATTTCTCTTAATAAGGTTTATATTTTAAGAAGGAACTCAAGGACTCAATATGGTATTCGAGTTCGAAAAGCTCAAATGAACAATTCGGACTGTCTTGAGCTCAAATGAACAGTCAGATACCTTGTTGCCATATTTTTGCAGGGGCATGTTAAAGGGGGTAAATCCCATGCCACTTAAGTTTAGGAGGTAATAAATGAGTCTCATTATTTCATTTTCGTCAAATCGAATTGTTTCTCCCTTATTATACCTTCTTTGTAGTACAAGCCTAAATAGCTTCTCCACTCAGTGATGTGATATAGATGCTTTAACAATTTCATAAGCCAGCAAAATTTTTATTTAATCATCTAATTTTTTTTCCTTTTTTAATTATTTTAATAGATTCAATTATGTCTACATTCAATTCGTTTTTTTTTTAAGAGAATTCCCTTCCAAATAGTGTAAAATTTTTGTAAACTATATCTATACTAACTTGCCATGGAGAATACATTATGAATTTCGAATCACACGGCATAAGCAATATTTGCCCTCATTTTTTTATACTGGAACTAACGTATTATAGGAGTAAATTTCACTAGTCCATGTAAATCTTTTACTTACGAGTCTTGCCTTATATCTTTCAATTGTCCCATCAGCTTTGTGTTTAAGCGTAAAGATCCGTTTAGATCCCACTGGTTTCCTTTTGGGCATAAGATCAACTAGTTGTCATGTATTCAAAATGCCCTTGTTGCTTCTTGAATGACCCACTTCCATCCTGGAATAGTAGGTGCTTCCTGTGGAGTACTTTGGAAGAGAATTACAAAGAGACAGATTAGCATTAAAGGCTTGTAGGAAGGGGATTATTTGATACAAAAACACTTTCGAAATAAAATGTGAAGTACAACTCCTACCACCTTTCTTATGAACAGATGGAATATGAAAATCAGAATATTTTGTTAAATTAAGATTTCTTGGTATGTCAGGATAGAAGAATTACCTGCATTTTTTAGAAATTTTTCTTGCTCATTTGTTGAGAAAGTCATCACTTGTTCTTCCTTCAGTGATATTTAGTTCTATTTTGTACACACTCAAATGGAGTGATAGGATCCAAAGGAGAAAAGTGAGAAATCTTAAGAGTTGTGATCATATGCTTTGTGAAGAATATTATAAATTGTATATAATAAACTTGTTTCTATTACAAAGTAAAAGACCCTATTTATAGAGTTACAAATAACTGTAAAAGGAAATAAATATAAAAGGAAATATTATGCAATCTACTACTAAGGAAAGTAATCCTACACTAAAAGGAAATATTACAATCGCAATCTTTGACGATCTCTGGAATCTTATTTAATATCCTTGACATCCCCCCTCAAATTGATGCTGGTAAAATCATCAATTTGTAATCATGAATTGACGACGATGACAATACTTGTGCCCACGAAGAAGAAATCCAGATCAAAGCAACCAACGACGAAAAGTACTGACGAAGAGAGACCAAGAACAACAAAGAACCACTTCAAGAACACTCCAAAGAAACAACGAGAACAAAAACAAACCAAATTTTCAATCCCATCAACTGGGCCAAACTGCAAACCAAATTTCCAAATGAACTAAACCAAATTCCAGATGAACTGGACCAAATTCCAGATGAACTGGACATACTAAACCAAATTTCAGATGAACTGAACCAAATTCCAGATGAACTGGACATAATAAACCAAATTCCAGATGAACTGGACCAAATTCCAGATGAACTGGACCAAATTCCAGATGAACTGGCAAATTCCAGATGAACTGGACCAAATTCCAGATGAACTGGACATAATAAACCAAATTCCAGATGAACTGGACATACTAAACCAAATTTCAGATGAACTGAACCAAATTCCAGATGAACTAGATCAAGTTCCAGATTACCAAAAGCTGAAGAAACTTCAAACAAACTGCAGAAACTGAGTTGTGGCCACCGGAATGTGATGCGACTTTGTAGTGATACATCCGAAAAGAAAATAAAAAATAAAAACATTGGTAGCCGGACGAGCGGCTCAAAGCCGCTCGCCGAAAACGAAATTCAAAGGTTAATTTGTTTAGGATCGAAACTGCTCTGATACCATGTGAAGAATATTATAAATTGTATATAATAAACTTGTTTCTATTACAAAGTAAAAGACCCTATTTATAGAGTTACAAATAACTGTAAAAGGAAATATTATGCAATCTACTACTAAGGAAAGTAATCCTACACTAAAAGGAAATATTACAATCGCAATCTTTGACGATCTCTGGAATCTTATTTAATATCCTTGACATGCTTGAACAATATGAGACTCATGGGGAAGTTGAGCGACACAATACTCATGATCCGAGAAGATTGCACAGGAAGAATGATGGGAGACTGTCGTATAGAAAATTGAACAATAGGCAATACATTTCAAATTTGATCTTTACGCTTTTCATTCTCTTGTAGAGAAGTTTTGATGAAAAAAGAGTTGTTCTTGAAAAAGGTGTTACCTTACATACAAAAAAGTATTTTTGTTGGAGGGTGATAATACTTGTTACCTTTTTGGTAGGTGAATAACCTTGTAAGACATGTCTAAGAGCTCTATCATTCCTCTATTATGACAATGCACATGGACGAACGTAGGACAACTAAAAACCTTAGGTGGAAGAGAACAAAAAAGTTTGGGTGTTGGATACACTTGTTTAAGATATAGAGAGGTGTTCTGAAATTCAAGATCCTAGATGGCATTCTATTGATAAGGTATGTAGCGATAAGAACAATTTCACCTTAAAAATGTGTCCCATGGTAAACATTACAGCTTTAGCTACCTTAAGAAGATGTTATGTTTTTTCTTGCTGCTACCCCGTTTTGTTGTGGAGAATCCGCACAATAACTTTGAAATACAATCTTATTTTCTGCAAGATATAATCCCATGATTGAAGCATTACATTCCTTCTTGTTTCCACTTTGAAGAATTTTAAGGTTGGCTTGAAATTTTTTAGTAGTACGATGGAAAACTTGAAAGATGTGGTTTTCCTTGGATTTTTCTTTTGAGTGCATTTACCATGCATCTGTATGACCATCAATGTATATATTTACCATTTAATCCTAAAGAAATTAACAATATGAGATGATCCCCAAATACTACAAGTTAGAGAAAAATGTTGTGATTTGGCTCAAGTACGTGCTCGAAAGTGAGCAGGATAATTTTTTGACAATTTGCAGATTTCACATTGCGTATTGAAAAAAAGTAGGAAGTAACATCTTTAGATATGAGAAGATTGGGTTGCCCAATCTCTTATTTCAAAGTTGATTTTCATTAGAAGAATTTGAGTGTGCTAAACCTGTAGTTTAACTTTCGAATTAATAAAGCCCATCAACTTCCTTGAAACATCGAAACATGTTTCTCATGCACATATCTAAAATTCACGCACATATCTAAAATTCACATTGAACAGGAAAAAATATTTGGCGAGTTTGCTAATTGTGAGCAGATTACTGGAGAGATTTGGAACTTGCAAAATAGGCTGAAGGGAAATAGTTTTTGAAATAAGAATACAAACTTCATGTGCTACAAAGGATGAACCATCATCTATTTTTATTTTCGTCTACCCGAACAAGGGGTATGAGAAGCAAATAATTTAGAATGGCTACTCATATCCTTTGAATAAATTATCCAAGTGTAATGTTAGGATCCCCTGCTGTTGCTGTGAATCGAGTGGATAGCTTGCTGAAATGAAGAGCTGATGCTACACAGAAGATCTGATGAATATCAATAGAGCTAGAATTAGCGTAGGAAATTATTGTATTAAGCTATGTAACGGTAAATGCTGTGTAGAGTAGAAGAATGTAAACTAAGAAATGTATTTGTATTCAATGAACTGGAAATGAAATGACAGAACAATTCCAAGGCATTCGAGAGGCTGGATCTCTCCTAATTGGATCAACCAATACTCAATATTTTTGCATGCCTTTCCAGTTATTTTCCCTTCTATTTATAGGCAATCCTTACTATCACCTATTACATTTTTACCCCTCCTAATAACTAACTAGTGAACCTTCTGGAATGTGGATGATTTGGCTGCAGCTATGGGATTGGGGGTCTATCAATACCCGCCGCCCAAAATCCACCTTGTCCTCAAGGTGGAAGTATATTTCAACTTCAAATTTCAGAACCAAATTTGGAGTAAGTTTACTGTAGCTGTTAACTCGTGTAGTCAAACGACCACCTAGAATTAGAATGTTATCCATGCAAATCCCATAACCAGTTGAACTTGCCAAAGGAATTTTCCTTGTCATTTTCGGTGGTTGAAGCATTGTAATGACGTTAGTTTTTGGGTGGATGATTTGTATTGAGTGGGTTGAGATATTTTGAGTGGGCATATGGATATAATAATGGGTCATTAAAAGAGTTTGGGCTAAGGGAGTAATTTTTATTTCTATTTGGACTGTTAGCTAAGTGGGCCTGCTTCACCAATTCATTCCTGCCTTCCAGCCCCTGGGCTTGCTCTCTAATAAGGCCCAGTCCCTGTGCTTGAACATGGCTCAATCCCTGTGACAGCAATCTGGTTAATGTCGGCAAAGGGGCTGTGATGGCCGAAAGCGATTTCAATCTTTCAACAACAAAATCACCGGTCAGTGAACCTCGATTTTCCAGTCGCGCGGTTCCTTGTGCAGATGTGTCTCTGTACTCCCCAGCCTCAAAGCCTTTGAGTGGGGCATCAGATTGCAAAGTTGGTTCCGATGAAGTAGACGAAACTCCTTTCTCCTTCCTCTCTCTCTCCTGCACGTCCCATTTCTTCATCATCAAATTGAATTTCTCCATCATGATAGACATTGCCTTCTTAATTTCAGATTTTCCTGCCTTAAATTCTGATTGCAGTACATCCATCTTCGCTTCCAATTTATTAACCCGATCTTCTAATTGCTTTTCTTCATCAGATGTAATAGCTGACTCTTCTTCCATTTCCTTGCTGAATTTTGTTGCCATTCTCCCTAGAACCGAATGCTCTGATACCAATTTGTTAGGATCCCCTGCTGTTGCTGTGAATCGAGTGGATAGCTTGCTGAAATGAAGAGCTGATGCTACACAGAAGATCTGATGAATATCAATAGAGCTAGAATTAGCGTAGGAAATTATTGTATTAAGCTATGTAACGGTAAATGCTGTGTAGAGTAGAAGAATGTAAACTAAGAAATGTATTTGTATTCAATGAACTGGAAATGAAATGACAGAACAATTCCAAGGCATTCGAGAGGCTGGATCTCTCCTAATTGGATCAACCAATACTCAATATTTTTGCATGCCTTTCCAGTTCTTTTCCCTTCTATTTATAGGCAATCCTTACTATCACCTATTACATTTTTACCCCTCCTAATAACTAACTAGTGAACCTTCTGGAATGTGGATGATTTGGCTGCAGCTATGGGATTGGGGGTCTATCATGTAACTCAAGAAAGAAGCAACCATTTATGGTATTCGAAAAGGTAAAAGAGTCAACCAACATATGGGAGAATAAAGAGAAGAGCTATGATTCTTGTTCTAGGGACGTGTATAGTGGTTGTAACTGTTTCTCGGAAAAAATAAAAAATAAAAAAATGCTTTCCATTATTCATTGATTTTGTTGTATAATATTTTATTGAGTTATTTCCTTTCATCCTAAAAAGAATTTTTTCATAAAAACGGATGCCACAGAAAATAATGAAACTTTTGGCAAGTTGGAAACTATAATAGACTGGGAATATAGGCTGTGTTTAGGAAGGGAATAAACTGGCAATGAAGGCTCAGTTATGCTAGCAAATCAGAGAACATGCCCGGAAATAGAGTTCCAGATCCATAAAACAAATCCTACAGAAGCTCCGATACCATCTAGAAAAATATATTTTCATTTTTATGTCTCTACTGGAATTTACAAGAGCTATAAGGGGTCTCGTGACACACTGACAAGGAAAACTTCCTATAACCTAAAGCTAATTCCAACAAAAATGCTAGTTACTTTCTAATTATAAAAGCATATTAATTTCAAATGAACAATCTTTATAATATCTATTTGAAACCTAAGCTCCATCAAATTTATATAGGCTAAAAACATTTAAACTATGAAAGGGATAGACAATCCTGAAAATATTACACTTGAAGAAAAAATAACATCAGACCAATTATGGAGATAAGTTGACTGATTCTCTTGGAGGAGAGGTTCGTGTCAATTATCCTATTTGATTCCCATTTGACCTGGTTGATGTTGCAAGACAGCCTGGCTGAATCTTTAGTCATAAATTCAAGATCTTCAATAATTTATTAGCAAATAATTTTTTTTTTCAGTTGCTTTGAGGTTGGGGCTTTGTTGGAAGGTGATTTGGAATAGTAGGACTCTAAATTGGTAGGTTTCTTTTTCTAGACAGCCGCTGAGGATGTTGATTAGTAGCACACCATTCAAGTTGATGCAGTAGAATAGTTGAATTAGTTGATGTTGCATATAAAGAGGTAGCAGAGGATGTCTTAGCTACAGTATGGTTCTGCTTATTTGGGATTTTGTGGGTAATTATAGCTCCTTTTTTAATTTGATAGGTAATTCTAGCTCCTTTGAGTATCTATTGACATGATTTTCCGCATATTGTTGCTAGGTAGGAAGCAGACACACTTGAAATGGCACTATGTGAGTTTTGTGAAGAGAATGATATATGAGAGCCTTTGAAGAATAAAGAAATAGAAGAAGAATGTACAATCAGTTATAGGGGATATGAATCATGCAATGGCTATTACCATTTCTACTTTCATAAGAAAGTTTTAAAGTGTGTCAAAGGATTTCGAAGTGGTAGAAACTGTTGGAGGACATATGTTGGTAAATATAGTTATCATTTATCATGGTCTGATTGGCTTATAAACTTTAGATAAGATGAACAGTTTGGATTTAGGATCATCACATCATTTGCTTCATATCACAGTAAAAAGCTAATTATCGATGAGAAGAACCTAATTACTTACCATTATCAAGTCTATGTTGAACAACATAATTTTGACTGGTTCTGAAGTACTTGATGCGAACTTTGACCATTCTTAGAGGTTACACTTTTAATGCTGCTATGTTTTGTACTGAGGCCTAACCTGGCCCAATTTATGTTTTGCATGGTTTATATGGAAGAAAAAAGGAGTTTTAGCCTGCGAAATGAAAGGCAGGATCAGTACAAGCAAGAAAACTGATCTCCACAGGAGGAGGGGGTAGTGCCATAGTGTCCTTGTGGTATGTATTCTACCATTTTTGGTGGTGTTTTGATCCGTATACAAAAAGTTGCGCAGTATGGAGTTTAGGCTTAGAGAGGATTGGAGCGTGAGACTATTGGAAATCTTTGTAACCTTGCATTTATGTTTTTATTGTCTTCTTCTGTGGATGTGGGTTTCATTGAGCCATGTGATGTAAATCTGTGTGTTGATTTACTTTTTTATTCTTCATTTTTCAATTTTTTTTTTGATGATATGAGGATTTCTTGTAATATTTGATAAACTACTGGTTACATCAATTTGTCTGATTAAAACTTAACTTATTATGAACAATGCTATTTATATTCATTGTGCAATAATTGATCTTTTTTAAGCTTATCATTTTCTTGGATCATATAATTTCTACATATGTAGAACCAGCAAAGAATGCAGTGACGTGTTCCCTTGTATCTCTATAGGAAAAGTATGACCTTGTTTAATTTCATTTGTTCTCTGGTTACTTTAATGCTCACCATTGTGTTATTGTAATAGATTTATGTTTTTACGTAGTCTACAAAGTTCTCTTTTACTTCAGTTGATCTTGGAACAATTTTATAAAGCGACCATAATCAAATAAAATAAAAAACAGAGGGGGCGATTAAATAAATGTCAGTCTGATGACACTTTGTTGCTCGCTGTTCGAAGAAGAATACCCTGTCGTATCACTTGATAAACAGTCTGGAATCTTATTGATTATGGTCCTGTCACCTATACATTTGTCTCTGCTTTGTCATCCCGTTAGCTATCATTTTTTCCTTTAATTTCCTTCTCTCTTTCCTGAAGAGGGAGTGGGTTGAGCCGCAAATCAAGTCAAATACTTCTAATAAGCATGCAAGAAAGTTGTCAATCAGATAAAGGATGTGGTGCAGGTTTGGCCAGATCAGCCCATGTTTTTGGTTTATTGAGCCTTGCCTCATGATGTTGATGCTAAAGTGCAGTGGATAATGGTTTCATATTTTGTATGAAACCATGTAATTCAGTCTCATTCCGATAGCAATGAGATTAACAGATAACTGGGAACTTGAGAGGTAAAGCTTTAGGAGTAATTAGTTCCGAAAATGGTTCTGGATTTTTTTGGACTTAACCATTATATATACATACTCTACTGGAAATCCATACATTAGGATGACAAAGGATGACAACATTGGAGAAACATGACCTCACAATGCTGACATTTTGAGTTTTTATTATGACAACAATGGAGAAACATGACTCCACAATGCTCTGACATTTTGAGATTTTGTTAAACTTCAAAATCCTAATGAATGAATAGTTCATTTACTTTAGTCCCTGGTTGATCCACAATGTTGAATCAAAACTAAGCTTTTTCATGGAAAACCTATTATAATCCTCGTGCATAATAACAACTTTGACCAGGATAATGGCATTTTCCCAGTCGTGTCTTACTTCTGGAATAACAATTCCTAAAATTTGTTTATACCGCATGACAAACTATTTATTTTTCTCTCACATCAAGATTTTGCTCTATGTACTTGACATTGTTTGCATACATTCAATCTATATATCTAAAGTTTGTTTTCTACGAATCCAGTTAGAGAAAGAGGCTCTTATTAAAGGAGTTCCAATTGGACATACTCTTGACATTGAAATTCCTCCTCCGCGTCCTAAAAAGAAACCAAGTAATCCTTATCCAAGGAAGACAAGTGCAGGAGCTCCTACTTCGCAGACAGAAGTGAAGGATGGTAAAATGTCGCCCCTTGTTTCTTCTTTGTATGTGCATAAAACCACATTGGATTTGGAGAAAGAACCAGTTCCTGATGAGGTATATGCTACTCGTTTCTGTTGGAGATTTTTATTTTTTATTTCATAGTTCAATGTGTGTATGTTTCTCAGTTACACTTACTGAGTTTTTCTTGTTTCTATTTTACTTCTCTTCCCAAGATAATTACTGTGATGTTGATTATTTTCGCTATGTATATAAACAATATTCTCCTTGTAATGTGATGTTATGCCAGAAACATGGTGATGATGGAAAGATGGGAAGCACTAAGCAGTACGAAGATGAGGGCAGTGTCTCTGAGGCTATGACCCTTCTCAAGACAGTTACTTGTACCTCTCCATCTTCAATAATCAAAAGTTCCTTGACAACTTCAGTTTCACCTGGAAACTCATACAGTGAATTTCTCCTGAGCTCTAAAGGGGCAAGTAATGAGGATGAAACAACTGAATCCCATATCACCATTGAACAAAAAGGACATCAGAAAGACAAATTTGATAACAGCAAGCTGTCTCAGGATTATGGCTTATGTAACACCTTGAACGTTGGAAATTCTCAACTTTTACCTGAAAAATCTGTACTGGGTGAAGTAACAGATGAGCTGAATCATTCCAAAAATGTTTATGCATTTCCGAATGATGATGTCTCTCGGAACTATCCTAGACATGTTGCAGTTCACATTCTGGATGGGAGCTTAGGAATGAATTCACAGAACATATCCCCAGTTATACAATATCAAGAGCCTATGTTTCATCAAATGGGGGGAGTTAATGGCCACCCAAATCTATTTATGAATCCGACTTCATCTGCTGCTTCTGAACATCAAAGTAATGGATCGTCTTCCATTCATCAATTATTTCCTAGTTTCCATCCAATCTCAAACCCAGTCCCCAATCAAGATGATCACCGATCATTTCTGCAAATGTCATCTATGTTTTCAAGTCTTATTGGATCTGCTTTGTTACAAAATCCAGCAGCCCATGCCGCTGCAAGCTTTGCAGCTACATACTGGCCATGTACAAACATGGATTCTCCGGCAGACCACCCTGCAGGAGGATTTCAGTCAAGGCAAATAAATTCAGCTCCAAGTATGGCAGCAATTGCTGCAGCTACAGTAGCAGCTGCAACGGCATGGTGGGCGGCCAATGGCTTACTCCCATTTTGTTCTCCATTTCACCCGAGCTTTACATGTTCTCCCCCATCAACATCAGCAGTTCCAATGGATATGAGTAAAGATAGAGAAGCTAATACTGAAAGAAGAGAAAACCCTCCTGATCCCGCCACCGTAGGCGGTCAACAACTAGAACCAGAGTGTTCTGAGGCTTTGCAAGAACAGCATTCAGCTTTGAAGTCACCAACGTTGTCGTTGTCAGATTCTTTGGAAAGTGAAGGTGCACAGCAAAATGTTGGATTAACTGCTACTGAAAATGAACAGACTGCAGATGCAGCAATGCTGAATGATTTGAACAAGTCAAAAAGCAGAAAGCAGGTGGACCGCTCTTCATGTGGATCCAACACACCTTCCAGCAGTGAAGTAGAGGCAGATGCTTTGGAGAATCATTCAAAAGGAAAAGAAGAGAAGCATGTGAAACATAAGGAGTCAAAAGAACCTGATGTAAATCATACAGCTCTTGACTCCACTAGTCGACGTTTTAGAAGCACCAGCAATATAAGTGATTCTTGGAAGGAAGTGTCTCAAGGGGTAACTGTATTTTTTTTATATTTATAGAAGTATGCTTGTTATCAACGTGTGTGAAATCATTTCCTTTTTTTTTTTTTTTTCCCTTCTCTCTATCCACTTCATATGCAGGGACGACTGGCTTTTCAGGCTCTCTTCTCTAGAGAAGTATTGCCACAAAGTTTTTCCCCACCCCATGGTTTAGACAAAAAGGATTTGAAAAATAACGATAAGGACATGGAAAGTTCACAAGAGAAAGATGAAGATGGATTGCAGTTAGACCTTAACGGTAAGACGTGGGATACCTCTTCCGGGAAGCTAGGAGTGGAAGATAATGCTACTTTGATAGGTAAGAACAAAGAAGAGGGACTCCTGAGTGTGGGACTTGGACTTGCGAAGCTAAAAGCTCGTAGAACAGGGTTTAAACCTTACAAAAGGTGCTCGATAGATGCAAAAGAGAGCTGGTCACAGGCCAATGGCCAGGAAGAAGAGAAAGGCCCTAAGAGAATACGCCTAGAAGGAGACGCTTCTACCTAATGCTTCCTCGATGTTGCAAGCATTTTCCTCCTTATCATCTAGTATGTTAGCATTGAGTTAGTGTAATATTATGGATATGAAACGTTTCATGTTGTTGTGTACTCTAATATTAATTGGGACAAATTTAATTTGAACTGTGCAAAGGCAATTCGAAAACCTTCCTGGATGCATCTCTTATCAGGCCGCTTTTCCTTCCCTTATCATCTGTTGAAGAAAGATTTATCTACTTTTGCTAATATCCTTCCTAGTTCTCTCTTTTCTGGCGTTGGGTAGGATTAGTGTCTTTTAGTAACTGTTATAGATTAAGCTTTATGACAAAACTTGAAGGAGAAAAGAGTATATCCAAGAATGCCATTAATTGTTCTTCAAATTATGACAGAAATTGAAGGATGAAGGTAAAATTAATCTGTGATCATGGGTTTTGAAATTTAGCCCCTATTTGGTACACGTTAAAATTTTCATTTTCATTCTTTTATTCATTTTCAACAACACATTCTTCAATAAAATAATATTTTCTATCACATCAATAATTTTTTTTTTTTTTTTCGAACGCACATTATCTATCAATCTAATATTTCAGAATATATTCTTCCAAAATAATGTGGCTCAAGCACAAATTTAGTTTCTAGGGACTAGGTTTCAATGGTGGTATCGAGGTGGAGGAGTTCTTAAATTCGAATTATTACAGTTACTATACAACACAAATTTTCGGCAGAGTAGCCAAGTTTAGAAAGTCTTGTTTCCGAGATCTCTTGGCTGCAATAGTTGTTGAATGAGTTAACAATGACACCATCTCAAAACAAATAATTTGATTTGAATTTGAGTACAATTTGATATATGTTAATCCAGTTTTACATGCCGGTGCAATGAATATTTAAACGGATTTGTACTTCGCTCGTGAGAAGGTACTTAAAAGGAAAGCGGAGATTCGTTGTGTTCCCTGAGTACACAAATTAAGTTTAAAGAAATAGGCTTCATAATGATATTGTTCCGTTTATAATAATTTATGTCAATATCTCACGAAAGAAATTTGACCTATCAGTTAATACAATCTCTTCATATCTCAGGAAAGAAACAGAAGTCAATCATCTTTTTGAGTTCGTGCGATGCATCGAGTTTACAATGTTGATCCTGCACAGTTAGGTCGATTATACGATATCTAGCCATGAGTAGTTAAGAGTTGCAATGTCACTATCTAGTTTCGTGATCCATCATCCTTGTGGCTTTGGGAACAATCTGCATCCCAACCTCCTCATTGTTGCTTTTTCCCCAAAGAAGAACATACATACATGCAATCCTAAAATGCTGTTAAAAACAAATACAAAATTATTTGTAAATTGCATATTAGTAATTTATTAGAGAAATCATACAAATATTAATATTTGCTAAAGGGTATATTAGAGAAATCATACAAAATATATTCTTATTTTTATGTCATGTAAAATAATTAAGTGCCTGTTTGAGGCACATTATTTGCTCTCATTTTTAGAAAAAAAATCAAACGTTAATGGATCCCACAAGCCACCATAGTTGACTTCTCCTCACATTTAAGGTTCAACAACGGTAGCTTTTCTTCTAATTTTGTACAGAACCGATCACTTTTTGTATATTAATATGGCTCAAACAAAGCCTAAATATCACTATAGTTATTGTAAAAGGAAAAAAATTATTTTTATTTACTATAAAAGTAGAAACTAAAATGTGTAGTGTATATAACACGAAGAAATTCAAGTAAACGTAGAACACCAAAAGCATAGAACAAAGTTAAAAGGCCAATAATTATAGCTAAAAGCAAAATCTGATAAACTATGTTTTTACCGCTACAAGACAGTACAAATTCTTTGATAATCGGATTTTTATTAAGTTTAGCAAACACCTAAAATAGTTGCGATTGTTCAACAATTAGAATTTGGTGTGCCCTAAATTTGATGCTGACCTGCCAGTTCCTGGTGCAATATTGAGACATCAAAAGCAGCAGCAAAGATTTGTATCAATGGGCTGCTGATGTGAAGACAGGTCCCCTTTGTTTAACACACCAAGACATCACCCCATAACATAGTCCTGATACTATAATTCCCTGATATCAGTTAATAAAAATTAAATTAATGATCATATACCTTTAATAATATTCAAAAATAAACAGCGTATAAAATCTCTAACTTTCCCTGGGCGTCCATTTAGAAATATTCCTTCCCATAATGAAATATAAGAGAGTCGATTGAACATCACTGAACAACGACATGATGGCCGTGCTAGAATATTGATATCGAAACTTGTATCTAACCCGTGTTTGAATAAGAAACCACAAAGACCAACGCAGGCTGCCCGCACATAGATATATCGAGCCAATTATGCCCCAACCCAACTGCTTTTGTACTATGCTGAGGTCGAGACCGCGAGTTTCTCATAATTAATGGCATCCCCTTGTAAGGTATCTAATGCTCCGCCTAGACAAGTTAATGTGCCTAAAACCTTAGTTTTTCCACTCTTGCTTTTCAAGTTTATTTTCTCCATCATGTAATATTATTTGAGATCAAGACGTGGAAACGGTTTTTAAAAAATTATAATTTAGTATAAATTAATTATTATTTTTATCATTAATTCATATATAAGCTGTTAATTTTATTGTAGTATAAGGGTGTGTTTGAGCCACGTTATTTTGGGGGAATGTATTTTGGAATAGTTAATTGATGGAGAATGTATGGTTAAAAAAAAAAAAAAAAGTTATTGATGTGATGAAAAATATTATTTTATTGAAGAATGCGTGATTGATAATGGGTACAAGACTTGGAACCTCCTATGGAACCAATGGTCTCTAATTCTACTAGGTTGATTGGGCAGGGGTGCTCATAGACCACCCCAATGGACAAGCAGAATCAAAAGATAATAGTAAATAAGATACCCATTTTGTTCCACCTTCACTAGTCATTCACGACAAGGAAATAATAAAGTTTGTCCCAATTGGGGACAAAACCAAGCAATTAGAGGAAAAGAGGTGTCTCTAGTCTAATAGGACGATCATGCACCTCCAACCATTGTTCGTAGTCGGAGGGTTGTAAGACTACCTTCTAAATACTTGTTCTATGGTGAGTTTTATCCTGTGATCTCTACTGGACAAGAGAAAGATTCCACTCCAATTAAGGAAGCAATGGAGCATATAGAAAGTTGCCGTGAACTCAAAAACGGAAATTATGTATTCCAACCAGGTTTGAGATCTTGTGGATGTACCAAATGAGGTTAAATCTATAGTGTACAAGTGGATTTATAAAAGGAAAGGAGGGGTAGATATGAAGGTCGAAATCTTCGAGGCAAGACTAGTAACTAAGTATTTTACCCAAATGGAAGATATCGATACGAGGAAACTTTCTCGTCCGTCACCATGCTTAAATACTAGATAGTAAAAGAAAATATCTTGACAATAATGCACATATATGTAGATCTTACACACACGTCTTTCCATCTTTATCTTGATATAAAATTTGTTTATAATAATAGGAGATGACAATCTGGAGTGATCTATAGCGTTTTGTTATAACGTATAGGGACAATTGCAATCAAGGCGCAAACTTTCAATTGTGTGCCATTGGAGGATAAATGGATGAAAACCATCCATATTTTCATTAGTTGACCACATTTTAATATTTGTGAAAAAAAAAAAAAACAAAGTAGTAACTTTATATTTATCACATTAAACAATCAAAATAATTAAGCTCATGTGTTGCTCTCCATTTTTTTCAAATATGTATTTTTTTAAAATTTATTTTCAACCACATATTTTTCAAAACACACTTTCTCCAATGGTACCATTTTAATGGAGCCCAAATGAGGGCTAAGTAAAAAAAATAACAAAAAAGAAATAAAAGAAAGTGGTAATTACATAAAATCAGACATTAAGTTTGACGTTTTTAAAAATCAGATTTTGTCTTTATTTAATAAAAAAATCAGGTTTTAATTTCACAATTAATATTAATAATAATATTTTAAATTAGATTAATCTATATACCCACCATATCATCTACCCTACCAAATTTAAATCTCATTTCCCAAACCCTAATCATTTCTTCTCCTCTCTCTTCCGTCTCTTCTCTTCTCTTCCTTCCTCTCCCCCTCCGATTGGCAGCGCGACGCTGTTGAACCGCAGCGTTTCAACAGCGTTGTAACAGCTGTTGTAAATCAATAGCAGCATATGCTGTTGATTCACAGTAGCATCGACGCTACCAGAGTTGCAGTGACGCTGGCAGCAGCACGATGAAGCTATGAATTTGGAGCTGCGAAGCTGGCAGCAGCGCGATGAAGCTGTGTGTGTGGGGACTGTTATGTGTTGGTGGGTGTGTGTGTGGGCGGATCTGTGTGTGTTGGTGCATGGGGTATGTAGATCTGTGGGTGTGGAGGTGTATCTATGTGTGTGGGTGCGCGGCAGTGTTGTGGGTGTGCGATGGAGGTGCTGTGTGCGCGTTGCAGCGTTGTGTGTGTGCGGTGGTCTTCGATTCGGTGATATGGGGTAGATGATCTATTGTTGGTGGTTGGATGTTGGTGGTGGAGGATCAGTTTTCGTCCTGTTGTGTGTTCTGCGGCTGGTTAGTTTGTATTCGTGTAGCGGCAATAAAATGGTCGTCTGTGTGATGGTGTTGTGATAGGGCCGACGATATTGGTGGTGTTGTGTAGGGGCGACGGTGGCGGTTGTTGTTGGTGTTATTGTTGGAAGGTGGTTGTGACTGTGGCTGTGGCGATGACGGCAAGTATGGGACGATGTGTTTGTGACCAACTATTTGGTTGATCTATGACCCGTGACCAAGTATTAGTGGTGTACTGTGATTGGGGGACGGGTGCGGCGGATGTGATGAAGTGTATGTGACCAACTATTTGGTTGATTTGTGACTAGTAACCAATTATTGATGGTGTACTGGGATTGGGTCTGTGACCTTAAAATTCGTTAATCTGTGACTGAAAATATAACATGTGACCAACAAATTTGGAATAATTTTTTAAATTGTGACCAATTAAAAATCTGTGATCTTCATTAAAAAAAATTTGTGACCTGTAATTTTTTTATGAGTGACCAATGAAGTCAATTGTGAATGACTCAATTTTTTGATCTGTGACCTCAAAATAATATGTGACCAATTAATTTAATAAGTTGTGATTGAAAATTAAATTTTTAACTACTTAATAAAATATTTGTGACCTCGGAATCGGGGCAGTTACCAGAATTAAGTGGCGGTGAAACGGTCATCGGAATAATCACCGGAATTAAGCGCGGCCGGAGAACAATCGCCAGTCACCGGAATAATCGTCGGAGCAGTGGGGGTGGTGGATGTAGAGGTGAGGTGAGGTGGGGTGGGTCAATTATATTATATTACATTTAAATATTTAATTTAATAGATTAATCGTAAAGTATATTATAATAATTAATTTATGAAAAAACCTGAGTTTTATAAATTTAAACATTGATGCCTGATTTTTGATTTCGTAAAAGATAATATCCGACCCATGAATTTTTCCCTAAAAGAAAAGAAAAGATTATCTGCTTTACCCAATCCCACACCCCAACCCTATCCCCAACCCCAACCCCAACCCCAATCCAAAACTATCAACAAGTAAAATCAAAATAGAAAATATCATCGAACTTTCAGCAATGCTTTCAAGGGGTCATTGAACTTTCAAAATCACCTAAATCATCACTGAACTTTGCAAAATGTTTCCACGAGGTCATTGAGCTTTAAAAATCATCTCATTAATCACTGAACTTTGCAAAATGTTTCCACGTGATCACTAAACTTTACAAAATGTTTCTTAGGAGATCATTGAATTAGTGACTATTGGGAAACATTTTGCAAAGTTCAGTGATGAATGTGGTGATTTTTAAAGTTCAGTGACCTTGTGGAAATATTTTATAAAGTTGAGTGATGATTTGAGTGATTTTGAAAGTTCAGTGACTCCATGGAAGCATGGCTGAAAGTTCAGTGACCAAATAGGCAATTCACTCCACATATCAAGGGGCTGTTTGTTTCACACTTTTTTTTTTCATTTTCATAATTTTTTGTGCAGTTGCAAATCAATTAGGCAACAAATGTTGACCTTCATCTCTCACACTAGGCCCCATTCAGTTGAATGTAACGGTTGAAAGTCTCATTCTTCTTGTGGAAAAATGCGAAACAAACACAGTGCAAAACTACAAACAACGGCTCCTTCAACTACATTTTTTCCAAATAATTTGTGAATTTTTATTCTCAAAATCTGCAAATAAGCAACAGAAATATACAAGCTAGTAATTGCTGAATTTTGATTCAAATAGTTCAAATTTTGTTTGATTATTCAGTAATAGATTATAGATTTCATAATTAATCAGTAAAAGAAAAGTAATTATAAGCTATTTTGCATATTTATGAACTTTTTGAATATATTTGAAACTCTGCAATATTTTTTAACTTTGAGTTCGACATTTTTTAGGTTTTTATGTTAGTACATATGAAAATTCATCTTTAAATTAATATTCCAAGTTAATATACATGAAAATTCACATTTGAATAAATTGAATTGAGTTAGTATATATGAAAATTCAATTTTAGATCAAGTAAAGAGTTGAATACAAGGTATGTGTAAAAACACAAATATAGATTTGAATTCAAACTTTGATTTACATTAAAAAGTGATTTGATGTAATTTTTTTTTTTTTTTGGCCTTGCATATGAATTAAGGTACTGAATTTTGAAAGTGACATACTTTACCAATTTTTTTAAGAAAGCCACACGCTATCTTTTGAATATGATATAGAATTACTCCCTAATTTTCTGAATTAGATATGAGTTAAGGTTATCCATTTAAAAGTGATATACCGTGTCACTTTTTTATTAAAATGTCACAGCGTGTCTAATATGATTGTTTTATTGTGTATAGATGTCATGAAAGTATCAAAACGTCACGAAACTAAATGTTTAGAAAACATACAATTTTTGGAAATTGTTTTGAAAAAAATATGAAGAGGCCATAAAATAAGAAAATTGAAAGATTTATGAAACTCAAGTGCTTGAGTTTTTTATATTGGATTGTCTCTGTGTTCCTGAAACATATTTTCCTTTACTCTAACCTACCATCGACATCTAGTTTCACGGAGTCATTTAATGTTCAAATAAACGTTTTTATTAGTTGGGGACATGTGTCCCAAGGTTAAAAATAGAGTAATTGGCGCAAAATGTCTTTACCTATGACGGGTTGTGTAGAAAACGTCCATACGTTTGATTTTGTGGTGCAGAACGTCCATACCTATCCATTTTCTTGCGCAAAACGTCATTTTCCCTAATTTTTAACATAAAATGACCGATATACCCTCCAATTTAAATAAAACAAAAAGGAAAAGAAAAGAAAAATAAAGAATAAATTGCAATTTGCTCTTAAACTTTTTTAAAATGCAAATCAGTCCAAAACTTATGAAAATATTAAAAAAAAAAAATCTCATTTCTATCTTCCATCTTTCTCCTCCAACCGCCAGACACAGTAGCATCAGATCTAGCAATTTACTCTTTTTCATAAATTTTTAGCGGCGGGGGTATAGCCTTGATATTTTCCTTGGTGGGTTCTTTAGTGAACTACTTTTGTTCCCAAAGCTGAAAAGAGTCGCAATTGGTGATTTAAGTAGATTTATAAGTTCAATAATTTCATTTTCTCCGTCTGTGGAAGTGGAGGAACACTACAAGGGAGACAATGCGCGACAACATCAATAATGAGCTTAGATGAGGCAGATTTAGACTTAGCAGGTCGGGGGAAATTGAGTGACGAGATATTCGCCGGGAAGGAATAGAGTGTTGTTTAGATGGCTCGGGCGCCGATGCAAAAAACAATGGCGATCGGAAGGTGGATGAGGCTAGGGGAGGGAGATGAGGAGAAAGGGGAGAGTTTTTTATTTTTTTCTTTTTTTTTTGGTTATTTTTAATATTTTCATAAATTTGGAATTGATTTGCATTTTAAAAAAGTTTAAGAGCAAATTTCAATTTATTCTTTATTTTCCTTTTTGTTTTATTTAAATGGGAGGGTATATCAGTCATTTTATGTTAAAAATTAAGGAAAATGACGTTTTGCGCAAGAAAATGCATAGGACGTATGAACGTTTTCCACACAATCCGTCATAGGGATGTTTTGCGCCAATTATCTTTAAAAATACGAGTGCAATAAATAGTAGGTCTGGAACTTGATTGCTCAATATACAAAAGTGTAGGTTTATGTAAATTCTCTAAAATGAAAGAAAAAAAAAAACTTCCCACCATAATAATTTGATTTGAAATGAGATGTCACACGTGCCATACCTGAATCCAGAATTTCCCAATTCACACGAATGAAAACAAAACTTCAGGTTTTGAAATTGAAAATTGAAAGTGAAACCCACTCCCCTCCCCCTCTCTCCCTATTTCTCTCAATAAGATTTAACCATATACAGAAAATTCACATATATGAATGATTTGTATATATCGACTGGTTTGAAGTGTTGTATGTATTGAGATAGATAAACACGGAGAGAACCAGTAAGAATTGTTTGACGTGTATGAATGGAAGCTATACTGACTCAGTGTGTGCAAAACAGCCTACGGCACTTCATGTACCGCAATGCCATTTTCATGTGCGAACGCCTCTGCGCCGAGTTCCCCTCCGAGGTATTCACGTTTAACATAGAATCTTTAAAATAATTATGTAAATGGACGATTTTTTTGCTGTAATATGCTTCTGCTTCAGTTTTACAAGTATTTCTGATGTTACGTTGTGTTGATTACAAATTTATCTTCTGCTAACTTCTGGGTTTTGCTGAATGACTGAGGAAATATTTCAGTCGCAGCATACTGATGTATGTTCGCGAGTGTAAATAAATTGTTGAAATAAGAGGGAATTAAGCATGTTTTCTAAACTTTTGGTACTTTCAATTTTGGGATGTGTTTGAGCCACATTATTTTGGAAGAATGTATCTTGAAATAGTAGATTGATAGAAAATGTGGTTGAAAAAGAAGGAAAAGTTATTGATGTGATGAAAAATATTATTTTATTGAAGAATGTGTGGTTGAAAATGAGTAGAAGAATGAGAATGAAAATTTTAATGTGTACCAAATAGTGACTTAATCCAATTTTAATCTTTACCAAACACCCTCTAGATATTGTGATATTCGGTCTATTTGTCTATGAGTTTGTGCTTATATTATTTTTGTTTAGTAATTTATTATAAAGATCGATGGCGTAAACTAAATTCGACTATCATAGCTTTGACTCCTTATTGAAGTACCATGTTTAATGCAGACAAATTTGCAGCTGCTTGCTTGCTGTTACTTGCAAAACAATCAGTCACATAGTGCATACTACATTTTGAAGGGTATGTTGTGACATGATCTTCTCTTTTTCTTACTCGATCAGACCACTTGGTTTCACCCAAAAGAATCACTCTTCTGTTGTTTGAGCATCTTCCCTGGAATTTGATTCTTTATGTTATTTCTCTGCTTGCTTGAAGTGACATCCACTTTTATTTTGCTTATCTCTGTCTTTACTTGTTTGAAGGAACACATATGGCTCAATGCCGCTACTTGTTTGCGCTATCATGCTTTCAGATGGATCTTTTGAATGAAGCTGAAGGAGCATTACGCCCCCCTAATGAGTCCTCTGCAGAGGTATACCATATAATATGTTTCACTGTTCTTTGATGCCAATTTTATGGCATGTATGAACTTCTTTAATATTTGTTTTATTGCCTTAATTCCAGTTTTGAACTATGTGATACTGTGTTTACCACTCTTCTTTTGCCTATAATGATCATGAGTTAATGCGTTCCTTTGTTGAGGTGGAGTGGTCATAGTTAGTTGTTCATAATTGCAGGTTCCAAATGGGGCTGCTGGCCATTACCTTCTCGGCCTTATTTACAGGTTTCTATTTACTTTTTCCTTCTTCAATGCACTATCTTTACATGAGGTCACCTGTGGTCCATCCTTCTATCATATTATAGTATCCTTCTATGATAAGAATGATTTGATGACTGCGCTTTAACATTCTCCATTTCTTTGAAGAAGAAAAAATGTCATAATTACCCTAGTTTATTGTATGTGGATTTGAGGGTGCACATCCATGTCCCCATCTATGTGTGATGATTTCTCGAACAAACTATCAAAGTTGAGCTATGACTCAAATTTGAACTTCCAAAAAGTAAAACATATTTTAGAACAGTTAAAAACATTTCAGAACTTTTACTTTTAAGATTGCTATAAACTGCATGTAAGCTCGGTTATAAGGACAAAGAAGTATATAGTAGATTTAGTATGTATGTGTTAAAAGAAGTATGGACTTTGGTGATCATGCACCTGGAATTTGTGAAAACAACATGGTGACATATCATCCTAAGATTTAATATTTTCTTTTTTCCAATTCAGTAGAGGGAAAATCTACTGGATCTTGTTAATTGGACTTAATCATGTATCATAATTTAAGTTCCATTTTATGTGAATGGTAATTAACTGCTAAGTTCGAAAGTGCAGTAAAGAACTAACTCTTCAAGTTTTTTGATGGGGTTCTCCTGTTCTATGACAGAAATATGATGTCACTTTTTATCTTTGAGATCCTTCTACATCCATAAAAATTAGGCGTGAATTTGCTTTTAAGGCTTATGGTTCCATTTGTATGCGAATGCTAAGTAATATGGGACTTTTCTTTTATCAGAAGAGTAGGGAGCATTCTATGAAGTAAAATTGAAGATGAAGAATGATCAATGAAATCTATGAAAATCATGAAGTTTTATTTATTTAATTTTCTGTAATGTTAATTGGTACAATTATGCAAGTGATAGTTTAGTATGTGCCGACCTAGTGATTAAGGTTGCACATAAACTATAATTATGTAACCTTGCAGTCATCATCACTTGGTATTGGTCCAATTAAGTGTGAGGATGCCTTTTTCCTTGAGAGAGATGTACACATTCTGATACCATATCATCAAGTCTAAATGAGGGAAGAGGGTTTTATTTTTCTGGTGGTTGGTTGGTTGGTCGGTCTAGAATACCATGTCGGACTTTGCAAGGTTTCATTTTCTGAACTTTTCAACATCCTGGGCGACAAATAGAAACAAGACATGGGAGAATAATGGTGTTACAACAAAAGTTGAACGCTGTTAGTGCTACCTCTAATTTCCATGGCTTTTGTTGTCGAAATTTTGTGTTTTATAAGAAATCTATTGTTAAGGAACTAGAACAGCAAAAGTTTCTCAAAGATGGCAGAAGGAAATGCAGGGAAAAAAACAAAGGCATCTTTTTTATTATGAGAAGTCCTAACTTTTGCTTTAGACAATGTTCCTGTTGTTGTTGGTAAAAGAATGAGAAGGCTTAACTATTGTGTTAGCCTCTCTTACTATTTATAATAAGCATTAGGAAAACCTTAGGAAACCCTAGGTATTACATAAATGACCTAAATACCCTTTAACACTCCCCCTCAAGATGGAGCATATATATTGTGTGCTCCAAGCTTGTTACAAATATACTTTATCCTTGAGCCCCCCAACGGTTTAGTAAATATATCAGCTAACTGATCAGCTGAGTTTACATATTTAGTCTCAATCTGCTTCTGCAACAATTTTTCTCGAATGAAGTGACAGTCAACTTCAATGTGCTTTGTTCTCTCATGGAAGACTGGGTTGGATGCAATATGAAGTGCTGCTTGATTATCACATATCAGGTTCATCGGTGAAGTGTGTTCAAATCCAAGTTCTTCCAACAAATGTTTCAACCATGTTAACTCACAAGTGGTATGCGCCATTGCCCTGTATTCCGACTCTGCACTCGATCGTGCCACTATCGTCTGTTTTTTACTCTTCCAAGAGACGAGGTTACCACCAACAAACACACAGTACCCAGTAGTAGATTTCCTATCTAAGGGTGATCCGGCCCAGTCTGCATCTGTGTACCCTTTTATTTGAGTATGTCCAAAATCTTGATATAGCAATCCACAACCCGGAGCACCTTTCAGATATCGGAGGATACGAATCACCGCATCCCAATGACAAATCATTGGACGATCCAAGAACTGACTGATACACTAACAGCAAAGGAGATATCTGGTCTGGTAACTGTCAAGTAGTTCAACTTCCCAACTAACCGTCTATATTGAGCTGAATCTGTAAGTGGTATACCCTGATCTGGCAACAATTTGGTGTTTGGGTCCATAGGTGAGTCAATAGGTTTTGCTCCTAGCATTCCTGTTTCGCTCAATAGATCGAGGACATATTTTCTCTGGGACAGATAAATGCCTTGACTTGATCGAGCAACTTCAATCCCCAAGAAATACTTTAGGTGCCCCAAATCTTTGGTTTGGAACTTACTATGCAAACACTTTTTGAGTTCTTGAATACCACTGTGATCATCCCCGGTAATCACGATGTCATCCACATACACAATTAATAGGATTCTGCCAACCTCACTGTGCTTGTAGAAGACAGAATGATCGACCCCACAACGCTGAAGACCAAATTCAGTAACCACTTCACTAAATCTTCCAAACCATGCTCTGGAGACTGCTTGAGGCCATAAATAGACTTCTTCAACCGACATACCAAATCAGACTCCCCCTGAGCAACAAACCCAGGAGGTTGCTCCATATAAACTTCCTCAGTTAGATCGCCATTTAAGAAAGCATTCTTGATATCGAGCTGATGTAATGGCCAATGAAAAGTGGCAGCCAGAGAGATGAACAAACGAACAGAAGCGAGCTTGGCAACGGGAGAAAATGTCTCATAGTAATCAAGACCATAGATCTGAGTATAACCTTTAGCAACCAAGCGGGCCTTGAGTCGATCAACGGTGCCATCCGGATGAACTTTAACAGTGTACACCCATTTACATCCAACTGGAGCTTTGTCAGGCGGAAGCAAGACAAGATCCCAATTACCATTTTGATGTAAAGCAGTCATTTCTTCCTTCATTGCTTTAGCCCAACCAGGGTTAGTAAGTGCCTCTGAAACAGACTTAGGAATAGAAACAGAGGACAGAGAAGCAACAAAAGAGGAGTATGAAGGAGAAAGGTGCGCATACGAGACAAAGTTAGAAATAGGATGATTAGTACAGGTGCGCTTACCTTTCCGGACGGCAATGGGTATGTCCATGTCAGACATGGGCAGGTCTGCTGGAGAAGAATCTGAGGGCACAGAGTCGATAGGTACAACAGCGGAGGCAGCCTTCTGGCGACGAGAGTATACCTGCAAAGGGACCGAAGAACGATTGGGGGGGATAGGATCTGGAGCGGAGGAAGATAGCGTGGGGGTAGGGTCAATTGGCAAAGGAAGTGTAACATCCAGATCAAGTCGAGAGGACGGGTCAGAAAAGTAAGGAGTGGACTCAAAGAATGTAACATCTGCACAAATAAGTGAGCGACGTAAGGATGGACTATAACATCGATAACCTTTTTGCGTGCGAGAATAACCTAGGAAAACACACTTCAAAGCACGGGGATCTAACTTGTCCCTGCCGGGAGTCAACTGATGAACAAAACAGACACACCCAAATATGCGAGGAGGTAAACTAAACAAGGGTGAACGGGGAAAGAGAGTGGAATGGGGAACTGTGCCTCGTAGGGTAGAAGATGGCATCCGGTTGATTAGGAAGCAAGCTGTAAGAACCGCATCGCCCCAGAAATGTTTGGGAACGTTCATCTCAAAAAGAAGAGTACGGGCCACTTCTAGGAGATGTCGATTCTTACGCTCAGCAACCCCATTTTGCTGTGGTGTGTGAGGGCAAGAAGATTGATGCAGGATACCAGAGTGTGACATAAAGGAAGTAAAAGGCTGAGAAAAATATTCACGAGCATTATCACTACGAAGAATACGAACGGGTACATTAAATTGAGTTTTAACTTCAGCACAAAATGCACGAAAAATAGAGAATAATTCCGAACGATCTTTCATTAAATAAAGCCAAGTAACCCTTGAAAAATCATCCACAAAAGTGACAAAATAACGAAAACCAAATGTAGAAGTAACACGAGAAGGACCCCAAACATCTGAATGAACTAAACTAAAAGGACTCGATGCTCGAACATGAGCAGGGGAAGCAAATGAAACACGACGATGCTTACCCATTTGACAAGACTCACACTCTAAAGAAGACAAATGACTGAAACTAGGAAAAAGTAACTTGAGGTTGCCAAGGCAGGGATGACCCAGGCGACAATGGATCTGATGAGCAGACGCAACAGCAGGACATGCAGTAGGTGGATGTGCAGGGCTCCCATCATGATTAAGATAATAAAGGCCATTGTTCTCACGCCCTGTACCAATCGTCTTCTGTGTCCTCAAATCCTGGAGAATGACAGAATCAGGAAAAAAGGAGACAGAACAATTAAGATGTTTTGTGAGTTTGCTAACTGACATCAAATTAAAGGAAAACGATGGAATGTACAAGACAGATGAGAGAGATAAGGAGGGTGAGGGGTCCACTGTACCAATGCCACGGATAGGGACAGTGGAACCATCAACAACCGTAACAGGAGATAACGAAGGAGATGACTGAATATGCGTAAATAAAGAGGATGTACCTGACATGTGATCGGTGGCAGCAGAGTCGATGACCCACGGTGTGGGAGGGGATGGACTAATGGAAAGACAAGCAGAAGAAGTACCTCGTTGAGCTAAAGAAGCAATAGGAAGAGATGCCTGTTGAGATGCCCTATACTGAAGGATCTGAGCATATTCCTCATCAGAAATGTCTTTAACCGCCTGAGATACTGGAAGTGTAGGAATATCTGGATCAGAAGTCACTGCATTGGCAAATTTGGGTGGACGGCCAACCAAATCCCAACATGTGTCTCTACTATGATTCTCCAATCCACAAAAGGAGCACTGACGAAAGGAGCCACGACCACGACGGCCACCCCGAGGGCCACTACCACGGCGACCACGGGAGAAACCACCACGAGCACCACTAAGTTGATCACCTCGATTTCGTGTAGGAATCTGTGTAACAAGGGCCGAATGCTCAGATGATGTAGACGAACTCGAGCCAGAAATATTGTCCTTGGTAGTGCTACGTGAGACACGAGAATACATTTCAGTGATGGTGGGGAGAGTAGCACTGGAAAGAATCTGAGATCGAACTGGTTCAAATTCTGGACGTAATCCAGCCAAGAACTTCATGACACCCATCTGCTCACGTTGCTTTTGCATTTCTTTCAGATCGATAGTCATTGGTAGGATAGTATTCATCTCCTCATAGAGGCGATTGAATGTGGCAAAATAATCTGTAACGGATTGCATGCCTTGCTGAAGTTGGAAGTACTCTACTGATAAATCATACATCCTGGTGAGATTACTCGAATATAATACACGAAGATACTCCCATATATCTTTGCATGTATCTAGATGAGTACAGAGATCAGCCACCTGAGGCTCCATCGAATTCCACAACAATGTTACAATCTGCGCATCAGCCTGAATCCAGTCGTCATACTTTTTATCATCTGTTGCCGGGGCGGGTTCCGTAAGGTGACGATGTTTTCCTTGTCCAGTTAGGGCTATTTTCACAGCTTTAGACCAATTTAAATAATTAGTTCCGTTCAACCTACGCGTTGTTAATGGTTGAGGTGTAGTCATCGACATTAGTACCCTCCAATTCAACAAGTAATAAACAGCTCGCACAAGGGAAACAAACCAACAATACAAACAACTGTAGGGCTTAAACGAAGAACATGAGAGTCATAACCAGACTTACGAACATTTGTAGTACTTTCATAGAACAATAACCTATAACCAGAAGCAGATCTGAAATCAACAGATTGAACATTGACCAAAAAACCAGCGGTGAACAGTAACCTCGATGAACAGTAACCGCGATGAACAGTAACCGCGATGAACAGTGCGCGCGGTGAACAGTAACCGCGGATGAACAGTAACCTTTTTTTTTTTTTTTTTTTTTGAAGACAGAAAGAAAAAGAATGTTTGAACAAAGCTTACGGAATTAATCTCCCATAACCTTGCTCTGATACCATGTTGTTGTTGGTAAAAGAATGAGAAGGCTTAACTATTGTGTTAGCCTCTCTTACTATTTATAATAAGCATTAGGAAAACCTTAGGAAACCCTAGGTATTACATAAATGACCTAAATACCCTTTAACAGTTCCAAAAAGTGCACCAAGCTTCCTTGGCGCCAACCATGCTTTACACTTTTCTATACTTAAGTTTTACCTAGATCCACTTAAGCTTAAAAAAGCTTAAAGTCTGACCTTGTTGCCTAACCATATTTTTTGCCATCTAACCGTACTTTACGCTTTTTAGAAAATTGCTTTAGAGAATAAAGCTAAGGTTGTTAAATTGCAATCTGAATTGTAGGATTGTACGATTCTATGATTCAAGATGACCAAAAGATAAGGATTGGGTCTAGAATTGCAATTTTCTAGGATCACTATTAGGATTAGTTCCAAATCCTAAGATCATAAGACCCGAAATGATTCAGACTCGAACTCTGTTTGGCCTCTACTTTCTTCGACTTATTTTCTCTTAACTCATTTTCAATCACGCATTTTATGGGACTGGTAACTTGTATCAACTTTTTCAACCTTACATTTCATCAGTTTTTATCAAAATTTACTAAAAATCTGATTTTTAGCACAATCAAATAGGGGCCATATAATAATAGGCTTAGACTGCGGTTTTTTTAAGTGCAATAAATTGGCCAGGGTGTTGGGCTTATTTTATTTCACTAATAGGTAGGTTTGTTTTGAGCCTTTGTTTGGTGCACATTTTGTACCCAAAAATGCATTTTTTTTTTATATGATGGGGAATATGTGGTTGAAAAAGAAAAAAAAGTTATTAATGTGATGGAAAATATTATTTTATTAAAGAATGTGTGGTTGAAAATGAGTAGAAAAATGACAATGAAAAAAATAATTGGCTCAAACAGGGGCTGAATAAGTAATATAATATAGTCCAAATCCTAAATGTAGAAAGTTAAAAAAAAAAAAAAAAGAAAAAAGAACGTCAAAAAATATATATAAACTTCGTGACTCAAATCCCACATCAGCGATTTAGCATTGAATTCTCTCAAAAAATATTGAATTCTCT
The DNA here is from genome assembly GCA_019097785.1 of Fraxinus excelsior. NCBI lineage: Eukaryota > Viridiplantae > Streptophyta > Magnoliopsida > Lamiales > Oleaceae > Fraxinus > Fraxinus excelsior. The sequence continues at coordinate 14,206,400 of CM032633.1, read as the reverse complement.
CATTTTTGCTTCTCATGTATGCTCATCTCTTAAATTTGACATGAAAATTATTGTGGACCCTTATGAGTAATTGAAAGTTTGTTTTTATTGGTTGTTCTATTTAATTATGGACTTCTAATTGATAATTTGTTCTTAGATCTTTTTTACATTTTTCGATATTTAAATTATCATTATATAGTAGGATTTTATGATCCTTGATTCGATCCTCTATCCAATTCGCAAGTCCATTTCACTGATCCGAGTCAAAATTAAGATTGTGACGAGCTTGGATAAAGCTTTGTAAGGCCTATGTGCTCTACAAGTCATTAGGCACTATTTTATATAAACAAGTCACCTTTGTCTATCTTATTAAGGACCATAGATCAAACACCGCCTTTATATTAGAAGGGAGCGTGTTTTTGAAATGAAATTAAAGGAAAAGACATGGGAACTTGAGAACGAATAAGATAAAGAATAAAATGATTCGCAGTAATACATTCCCGAACTATCTCGACTTCAAAATCCTTCTGTCAAAGAGAAGGGTGAATTAAGCAACAAACCAAGATCCTCTACTTTAAATCAAGATCCGCTTCCTATTTAAAATTTTAAATTGTAAAAAGAGTGAAAATTGTAGGAAATGGATGCTTCATCTACAATGCGGATATGAGTTTATTTTCTGTTTATGCTTAAATATACTGATCTACTCTTCAGGATTTTAAATTTATTATCCATTTCCAATAATTATTTCAGGTATACAGATAGAAGGCAGAATGCTATTCATCACTTCAATCAGGCTTTGTCAATGAATCCATTATTATGGGCCGCTTATGAGGAACTATGTATATTAGGTTGGAATGAAGAATACTAGTGCGATTTTCAAATCTTTTGTTGTTGATTTTTTCTGATTAGTTTGTTAGGGTCATAAATTTACTTTTATCATCTAATTTTGACTACTATACATATTGAGCTAGACCAACTACGATCCCTACTTCAGGTTTGAAGATGATTTAAGAAGTTGATTGTTGAAATTAATTCATGTTTGACTCATTTCTTGATATGGCTTTCGGTGTGAAAGCGTTTATAAAATTCTTGTAATAAGAATTATATAATAAATAAGAAGGATATTTGAAAAATCACGTCTTGTATATATTGAATAATAATTGAAAAGTGTACAATGTTTTTGTATTTATAGGCAAAACTATTCCTTAATCCTATTATTATAAGGAAACTAAATTCTAAAAGGAAATAAACTAAAATCCTAATTTAAAAGAAATTAGAAATTATATTCTAATCAATAAAGAAAAGAAATCCTATTCTAAAAAAAATATTAGAACAAAAGATAAAACTTGTTACAACTAGGCATTTTATTATAAATATCTAATCCTAATTCTATTTATAATATGATTGTCCTACATTGATCTCTCCCACTTGAAAAAAACTCGTCCTCGAATTTTGTTAAAGAAAATAATCATTCATAGCAGTTAAGGTCTGCAAATTCTTGTCAGCTTGCTTTTCCATGGGCTCGCGATTCTTTTCAAGACATAGTGTAGTCAACATCTGCGTGATGTTTTGAAGGGTTTCATCGATTCTCTCGATTCGTTGTTCGAGTTTGTCGAGCCTCCGTTCGTCGTCGATGGTTCGACTGCTACCAGGACCATAGTCAGCCATCAGATTGAGGCAATTTCTTTTCTCTGGTACCGATTTTGGTGTGGAAGCATTTATAAAATTCTTGTAATAAGAATCATATAGTAAATAAGAACAATATTTGAATAATCATGTCTTGTATATATTGAATAATAGTTGATTGTTGAAAAAGTGTACAATACCATTGTATTTATAGGCAAAACTATTTCCTAATCCTATTAATATAAGGAAACTAAATTCTAAAAGGAACTAATCTAAACAACTAGACAAAATATTAGAATAAAAGATAAAATTTATTACAACTATACATCTTATTATGAATATCTAATCCTAATCCTATTTACAATAGGATGGTCCTACATCAACTTTGATCTTAAATTTACTACTTTCACATTCGATAACTAAGAAGATTGGGATATATCATTTGCGTCTGAGCAAAAATTTTCAGTAGATAACATGAGGTTGTTAATTGAATTCACTTGAATACAATACTATGACTCTGAAATGCATAAAGCTGTTTTATTGCATTACTGGGTTGTGATGTTATAATTATTAAGAGAAATGTTCTTAAGACATATATACTGATTATGATCACTTATATCTTTTATGAATAATTTTTATTAATGGGAAAAGAAAGAAGGTGGGCAGAAAAATAAAAGATATGAAGTAGACCGCTTCAATAAATGAGTTTGTGGTAGGTTTTTAAAACTTTTAATCACTTTAATGCCTTATAGGCTGTGGAAGTCTGCGTTAGGACTTGATATAAAGAGTAGACTTGGGGTGAATATGAAAGCTTCTGGGCACCGCTTAAGCTGTGAAACACTGTGTGATTGGTAACTCTAGGAAAGGGCTTGATGATGAGATTGTTCTTGTTGGGTTGTCTTGGCTTTATAATGCCCGTTAAGAGATAATTATAGGGAAATTCGAAGTAGTTGCATACATAAGTAAATCCACAAAATGCTAATTTTTAAGAAAGTTCGGTCTGGCCTTTCTTTTTGTGCTTTTGTTTTACATCAAGCAGAAAATTTGCTATTTGCTTAGACATCTCTGCCCTTTCACTTCTTATTTTGAAGGAACTAAGGCCAAAATAATGAAGCATTTCCACTTCCATAGCAGGGCGGTCAATGCTATAGGTTTCTGTTTAGAAATGTAATTTTTTATTTTCTTGAAACATGCACAATTTATTTCCATGTAGTTTCTTTGAACAAACTGAATATGCTATGATTTGTTGCCGTAAGCACAGAAGCTATACGAATCTCTCCCTGGTCTCGCTGCATAGTCTGTACATACACTTGCATGATAGATTTAGTTCTCAGTCTTCTATTTGTGTGCTTATTTATCTTGACTTTGTTCACACGTCTCACGTCTGTTAACTGGTGCAATGCTACTACCATTGCTTTTCTTATTTTCTCAACTCGGTTATCACTTTTTTAATAATCTCAGGAGCAGCAGAAGAAGCAACTTCAGTTTTTAGTGAAGCCACTTCTCTATGCGTTGAAAAGCAATACATGCATGATGAATTGAGTTCCAAGAGTTTGCAAGCATCAAACGATGACCATATTGTTGTTCCTAACAGAAGTCCAATAGTAGAAGATGTCAGTCCAAGGCAATTGAAAGATATGCACGGCTATGATGTACAAGATGTCTCCCGGAACTATCATGGAGTAGCTTCTAACCAGCCTCTAAATGGTGGTCCTGCTAATTTTTCATTTTATAATACTCCTCCAATGACTACACAGTCACAGGTATGTTCCTGCATATCATGCATATTTTCTTTCTTTGAGCTTACTCATTGTTGGGCACACTCTTGACCTCTACCAAATTTAATGGGTGACTAAGTTGTACAACAAATATCCGTTTTACTTCATTTGCTCCACCTACAAATATCTTACTATGCTGGAGCAGTCAATCCAGCCGAAGTAGGACTTACAGTTAGTCTTGCACTTGCTAAGTTTTTATTTGACAGTAATTGAATATCAAAATTTACATGTCCTATTGTGATTAGAGAGGTTAGGTGGGCCTGCTCGGGCATGCCCATATGGGCTAATTATAAAATAAATGTTCACACTTTATACTAAAAGAAAAAAAAATTATTCAAGTTTTGTTTTAATATGGACAAACCTTTTTGGTTTTGGTTCAGACTGGTCAGCCTGCCAGGACTTTGTTGTGGTTGCCTTGGGCAGCCCAACCCACATTACATCGTGGATTATGGCTGCTTGCATCTCCCAGTTGATGTGGCAATGAATAGAATGAAATAGCTAAAAAGGATTCATTTAGCTGGCCTCAAATTTATTGGAATAAGACAGGTTTTTGTTCAACATCAATGCATATGATCTCTCACACCCTTTATATTCTCTACTTGTCCAATTCTCCTATGAAAGCTATTTAATTATTGTCTCTATATCATCCATTTTTTATTTCTGTGTTATTGGTTTAGTGATTTGCTATTATGTTAAGATTCCAACTAAGAAAAAAAAAGCAGAACAAAATTGATAAGAGATCTTTGATTGAAAATGAAGAGAATTACAGATAGAAATAGCAACTAGACTCTCTCCTTTCCCTACTTGAAAAATCGCCCCTCTCCTCTATCTGACAAGCTTTAGTTATACTCTTCTATTTCCTAACTGACTCCTAACCACTTTCCTTTCCACCCACATTCTGTTTTTCCTTCCCTCCATCTGTTACCCCCTCCTTCTTGGGCCTTCTGCTCCTTCTTTAATCATGATCAAATGATCAGTACTACGTTCTGGAGGTAACCCCTCCGGTTCCACAAATATCTGAGCAAAACGTTGCAGCAACCGTTTGATGATTGCTGGTAGATCCTCTCTTTTTCTTTTGCATTTTGTGACTGCAGGTGCTGTTTCTAACCAAACTCCTTGGCCCTCATTTCGTAATGTCTTCACCATGGCTCTTAACGATATCCCTGCCCTATTAAGCCCTGGGTCCCCCTTCAAGATAATCTCCGTTTCCCCCATCTGAAACCGCATGGTAAGAAGCTTCCAGTTCACTTCCATGCTGCCCAGACTACACAACCACTGCATTCCCAACACCATATCAGTACCTCCCAAACCTAAGGGCAGGGAGTCCTCCACTATCGTTAACCCCTGCATTTCAAGAATGACTCCCCTACAAATTCCCTTCCCTTTCACTGACTCCCCTGACCCCATGATTACTCCGTAATTAGTGGTAGTTGTAATGGGCAGGTCCAAGTGTCTGACTAAATCCAACGAAATGAAATTATGTGTGGCCCCACAATCAATTAAGATGGTTACCTCTCTCTGTCTTACCGTCCCTTTTATCTTCATTGTTCCTGCATTAGTCAGCCCCACCACCGAGTTTAGTGACAACTCCACGTTCTCAGCCATTTCCATCGGATTTTCCTCCCCCGGTGGTTCGCCTGCCTCGTCACACAACACCTCGCCTTCCTGGACTAGCAGCACCCTCAACTCTCGATTTTTGCATTGATGTCCCACCGTATATTTCTCATCGCAGCGAAAGCAAAGTCCTTTTTCTCGGCGTAGTTGCCACTCGGAATCCGACATCCTCTTCGTGGGGTACTCCCTGCGTGGTCCGGCAAATTTCTCTCCCACCGTCACTGTTCGCGTTGGGAAGGCTTCTGGTTTCTTCTCTGTCCATCTATTTTGGATCATGGTGACATTGGGAATTTTATGGGCAAGTGTTTCTCCTGTAGTTTTTAAGGCCAGATTTCTGTCTTCCACCTTTTGGGCCACCTCCATCAGCTGGCCCAGCCCAATTGGGCTTAATAGCCGGACTTCAGCCTTGATTTCTGCCTTCAGCCCATTGATGAAAGTGCTTTCTAGCACTTTCTCTGATAGTCCCACCACCGGCGCAGCCAACGCTTCAAAGGAGCGCCGGAATTCAGCCACCAATCCACCTTGTTTTATGGTCAAAATTTTTTCGCAGAGGCTCCCTTCTTGTGTCGATCAGAACCTTAACATCAATTTATTTCGAAATTGCGCCCAACTGTGAAAAGGAGTTCGGGCTTCTGTCCATTGCAGCCATGATAAGGCATCACCGTCCAAACTCAGCCCGATCGCCCCCAACTTCTCCGTCTCCGTCAGCCCGTTGACTTCGAAATACCGCTCTGCCCGGAATAGCCAGCCGTCCGGGTTTTCACCGTTGAAAATTGGCATCTCCAGCTTCCTGACCATTCTCCAATTATTTTCATCCCTGTTTAATCCCCTTCTCCCTGCTTCGCTGCCCTCGCTAGCCTCAGTTAACCCTTCCGGCCATTTCCCCGTGTCTGGGGCTCGTGGGTCAACCCTAATCGTGCTTGCTGTAACGGGTACTTCAGTAATACTGCCAGAACTTCCTCATCCCATATTCCTTTCCACTCCGGGTTTCGAGCCTCCCAGCATCGACACCGCCTTTTGAGTCTCTTCCAGGGATTGCAGAATTTTGGTTACATTCTGTGCGAGGTGTTCCACTGATTTCTCCAGACCCGGTAAACTCTGAAGTTCTGTCCTCACTTCCTCCATTTCCTTCTCCATTGCTTCCACCTTACTTTCGGTTTTCTTTTGAGCCATCAGGATCTACGCTCTGATACCAATTTGTTAAGATTCCAACTAAGAAAAAAAAGCAGAACATAATTGATAAGAGATCTTTGATTGAAAATGAAGAGAATTACAGATAGAAATAGCAACTAGACTCTTTCCTTTCCCTACTTGAAAAATCGCCCCTCTGCTCTATCTGACAAGCTTTATTTATACTCTTTTATTTCCTAACTGACTCCTAACCACTTTCCTTTCCACCCACATTCTGTTTTTCCTTCCCTCCATCTGTTACCCCCTCCTTCCTGGGCCTTCTAGAATATGTAAACCGGATAGGGGGCTTATCATATTCCATTTATCTTCAAAGGTTATGTTGCCTAATGTTGTGATTGGCATATTTATTACTACATTCGTTCCATAAAGATAGTCCTTTTTCTCATAAATTAAGAAAATTTAGTTAATATATTTGAAACAATAAATTTTACTACCATTTTTCTAATATACCCCTACATTAATGGAATCAATGTTCAAGAAGGTAATTAAACATTGAGGGAATATGGGTGGTTTTTCAATTTCTTACTTATGGTTTAAGACAATGATGACAATAGATGATGCTTGACTTTTTTTTATACTCCAAATACAAATGAATAAATGTCATGGAAGATTGAATGTATTTTTTTTTAATTTATTGTTCCAATGACAATTGAATAATAGAGCGGTTTATATTTGTGATAACAAATCACATTAAATAGGGGCATATTAGAAAACTAATATATTAGCTACACTATCAAATAAGAAACAAGACTATAATTTGGGACACACAAAAAAGGAAAACATGACAATCTTTATGGGATGAAGATGATAATTTTTTGTAAACCCCTTTTTGTTCAAGTTTGTAGGGATGGATACAATTGTGGTTCTACTTATTGCCCTCTCACTCTCTCTCCCTCATGCATGAGCGCACAATTAAAAACCGCCTCCACCACCTTAATCTCCCAAATTTGTACCATTTGAAGTCCAGTCGCTTGCAGTGCTTGTCAAAGCTGTAGCTTCATAATTTTTCACTGTGTTGGTGCATCACGTTGGCTTCAACTGACATTTGTTTAATTACTACTTGATAATAAAACAGAGCTGTTTTCATGATTTGTTGTTCTTTCTTGATTGTATTCATGTGATCAAGCTTAAACCCTGGCGCTCCAAATTACCCATTTTTGCTATTGTCTTGTTCCTTCAGTTCTTGAGTATTATGAATCATGTACTAAATGATAGAGCATGGCACTTTGACATATGTTTTTTGTCCATTTTCCTTTTCCTTAACAATTCCTTCCTTTTGTTAGTCTATGTTCATTTAACTCTTAATGGAAATAATGCTATGCTGTTTCTTCTTAGACTTAATTGAATTTGATTTTCCTATTTTGGGAAGGCACTTTATATATTCGGTTATATCTTGGAAAAACACGATTTGTCTGGATTTTCATCATGTTATACTAAATTGTTTGATCTTACACTCTTACATGCCTTGCAGTTGTCAGGTGTTGCTCCACCTCCAATATGCAGAAATGCACAATTGAATGGCCAAAACCTGAGAGCATTAGGAGCTGATAATTCTCCACGATCAGTGGTGAACTCCACTGTTCCTGGTCCTAGGAGAAAGTTTTTGGATGAGGGAAAATTAAGAAAGGTTAGGGCTGTAATTTTTTCTGTTATATTTATATTTTGTTAATGATCGTTACATAATTGGCACTCCTTTGTTTCATTGTTATGATTCTTGAATTATCACTTGTACTTCCACTGTTGTTATCATTCTCCTTCTCTTGTGCTCCCTCTCTCGGCCACGGTTCTAGCTGAAAAGTCATTAATGGCATGAGAAAATGAAAAATAGTAACAACATATGATATAATTTGATTTGGCAATGAGCCTATGCCTGTGAGGGAGGAGAGTTCTTTCAATTACAATTTAACAAGTACGTAATAGAAAGAGCCACAGATCACCAGATTTTATTTTTGTGGGTAATCAAGGGCTTTATATGGATTAAGACGCCAACGACTCACTCGGTTGTCAATCCCCCTAATGAAGTGTTCATTCCCAAAATTTTAGCACAACTCTTAACATGGAAAAGAAGGAACATTGACCGACTAGTGAAGTAATTACCTATCAATCCCTCAAAATCTCATCTCCACCAACACTATATGAACTTAAACACTAGCATTAGCCTTGAATGTGGCATGTCTTGGTCATCTTCACAGGAATTTCTCATTGGACTCGTGAGGGTCTTCTTCTTTGTTCTTAAGTTTGAATTTAGGGTATGTTCGATATGCATAGTTTTCTAGGGAAGTTGGAAAATGGATTCCATTTTCCTACTTTACGGCTGTTTGACAGCAATTTGTTTTCCAACTGACTCCTTCACGCGCCAGTTTACTATCTTTTTGATGATTTTGTTTTCCTTTGGTTTTTATTTTATTTTTTGGCAATCCAAACAAATTATATTCCCAATTCTAATAAAATTTATTTCTTTAATTGACATTTTCCATGAAAAACAAAGTCAAACGGACAAGGTGGAAAATTATACCAATCAAACACAATTAATTACAATTCCCAGTAAAACGAATTCTAGGCAATTCAATTCCCTGGAATTCATTTTCTTTCCACCCGTTTTCCACCTTCGCAATCAAACGGGCCCTTATAGTTTCTTGGGGTAAGGTTGAAAGAAAAATACTTGTTATGCTATCAGGTTATTCTCTTCATCTTTTGATATCAACATATTTGGCAAGTGTTGTAAGAGATAAGGATCGGAAGAAGAAAGAGGCACCACAACAAGTGAAACCCTCCACCTACCCTTAAGCATGCAAACACCTTCTTGCCACCCACCTCTACCACCACACTAGCTGATTCTATCCACCTCCATGAGCACCTCTCCCTGAAGTAGTACTCATCAGTTGAAGACCAACACCTTTTCTACACATACCCTGCAATACCGTTGTTGCCACTTAAGATGGCATGGCCAAGCGTTGGTCAGAACGTAACCAATCTGGCAGTGTTCTTCATGTAAAAGAAATCCTCACCAGACCGAACTGCTTCTGTTTGGTTCTTTGGGGCTTAAGTAATGGGTTAGACTAGGTGTGGCAGCATTATAATTAGATGTACCTAATAATAAAAATGCTTCTAAGCTGTTGAAACATGATATGATGAATGCACTCGAAGTTCACTCTGGGAAGGATGAACTTGGACTGCTACATGGTGAGATAAGTGGTCAGTTTTTCCATTTTTCTTTTTGTTCTTCATATGAATAAGAAGCTGAAAAATAGAAAGATCAAATGAATAAACCTGATAAATGCTTTCCGGACCTGGTCCAGGTCCTGTTCCAGGTATTTTTGCCTGCTGTCAATAGACTGCTGCAGTACCCTCCACCCACATGCCTAGATCGCTTCTCTACAAAACCACTATTGTTCTGGCCTAGAAATGTGAGAAAGATCGTTTTCCAGATACAATTTGTTCATTTCCTTTTCTGTTTTCATTTGGTGATTAGCGTGCACCCTCTAATATGAGGCGGTGGTAATGGGTTCTTGAATATTATTGTTTCAGTTGGTGGAATTGGTTTGATGGTTATTTTTTATTTTATGTCAGTAAAAGTTTAGACAGCTGTGCAATGTTGTGGTGGAGGAGGTTTAACTAGTGTTGTTGGCTGTGACATTTGCAGTCAGGCAGCACTGATTTTCTGAGATTGATGTGTTCTATCGGTGGGGAGTTGAAAGTGAAGCCACTTGTAATTTTTCTAGTTCTTTTATTTATGTTATGTATAGCTAAGGGCAATTCAGTCATAAACTCTAGGTTTGTCTGAGCACATGAATTTTTGCTGGTAAATATGAAAGCATTGCTAACAAATTGGGTGCACTGAATTAAAACTTTAGGGGACTAATTGGTTATTATACAAGAAATTATTAGTGAAAAATTGTGCATGTGAAGGACTTAGCAAGTGTATGCCATAAGAATTTTAGTGCTGTCTGCTTGTATTTCAACTCTTCCCTGTGGATTTAGGTCATGTAAGTACATTTGAAAAGTATTGAGGGTTTGGTGGGTCATTATAGAAGGGTTCTGTGATGTCCATCTTTGAAATGTCCATTACAGACTAGTGTACTTTGGTGGTATATGTACTTTATTTTCCCAAAAATTTTAGCTGGAAGAGACTTTTAAATCCCAATAACTTCTCCAGAGGTAAGTTCACCAAATATCAAATATAATGGAGATGCAGTTCTGGTGAACTCCATTCTGTAAAGGCTACCTACATGTTGATTGCTCATTCTAGAAGTTGTGCCAGACTCTACCTATATATATATGTACATAGAATTATATGTGCTAGACTCATTTTTGTGGTGATGTTATTCTATATTGCCAGGAGTCTAATTTCACAGTATTATATGTTAAAACTTAAAAGAATCAATTACATTTAGGGATGTTTATGTAACCATTTTACTGTATCAATGGCTGCTTCTTTAGGAACATGGAATTCCTCGTTGTCTTGGTTGAAATTTTCCTTTATACTGACTAATTGTTACTTTTGAGAACTGTCATCAATCAGTTAAAAATCCACCCAACTTTATAATGTGCTTTTACTAAACCATATATATATAATTTTTTTTTTCCCCCAATTAGGGTTCGTTTGATTGGTATAATTTTCCACCCAGAAAATTTTAAAATTTTGGATCTTTTTGTTCACGTTTGACTTTATTTTACCTGAAAATTGTTAATTAAAGTGAATTTTTTTTTTTTTTACAATTGGTTATGAAATTTGTTACCATTACCACAAAAATAAAAAAAAATAAAAAAAATGAAGGCTGAAATTGGAATTCATTTTCTTTTCCATGGCAAATTTAACCTATCAAACAACTTTTTAAGGGTGAAAAAGGAAAATGTTTTCCTTTTCCATGGAAAATGCAAGCTATCAAACAGTCCCTTATTGTTTACTTGCTTGCAACACCCAACTTTGATAATTTTTGCACTCACTTCCCTACTTTCCCCTTCCATAATTGTTTGTGTCAAGAGTACGCAGCTTCAAGTAAATTGGTTTGTGGTTCAACTGGTGCTTAGTTCAAATTTTGTTTATATTTTTTTATGTTTGTATATGTATGGAGTTTCAGAGATGATGTTAAGCTCTTGAATATTCTTACTTCCAAGCTACAGCTTAGATTTACTCGTAGATTTTGTTTCTTTCTCGTTCCGCCATACAGTTTTTGCTCCTTTTATGTTTCCTTTAAATATTACACGATTTTATCATTTACATGTCTATAATTGTATCAGCATCCAGCATTTCTCTTTGTTTCTTTGATATGTACTTGAATGTCTCTTGATCTTATTCAATGTTGATGCTTATTGTGTTTTAGTTTACTGAGTCTTTAATCCATTTGCATTCAGGTATCAGAGAGATTATTTTCGGATTCCAGACAACGACGAAGCATGAGACTTGGTGGAGAATCTCTGGTCAACACAAATTCAAGTGCATCAGTAGCTTCTGGGAATGGAACAAACCACTCTTCTAAATATCTTGGGGGTTACAAGTCAAGCTCCATGGTATCACAATCAGTGTCAATTCGAAAGGGACAGTCATGGGCTAGTGAAAATTCAGATGAAGGTGATCTCACTTATCCATTATGAATTTCTTTTATGATTTCTGGCCTTCCCATTATTTTGTAAGAAATATCATTAGCTATTTAATTAATGATGGAAAGCAAAACCCTCAGTGGCCTGGATCGACTCCAACGACTTTTAGGCTGAGGTTTTATAAAATTTGTAGGGGTCTTGATGTGCATCCTGCAGTGGAAAGAAAGGGGGAACAGGACCAGTGATGTTGCTTTAGTTTGTGCTCTTAGATTTGCAATAGTAGTTTGAGTTTTTAATTGATTTATTTTGCATTTAGCCTCGGGGCATTAGATACGTGACACCCTAGAACTTGTAACAGTTGATATTGATAAAATTGACTGATATTGGTTGAATTAACTTAATACGACGGTCTAAACCATAATATTAAACTACAAAATATAGAAAGTGAAGGGAAGAATGGATAAAAAATAAGTTTTATATCCGACGCTTTTTTGTTTCTTCTTTTGAGTTTGCATCCTCACTAACCAAAGTAAACTTACTCTCTTATAGGGACTCATTGTGATATTTATAATGATTCTCGTTTAGATATTACGACGTCCAGTTTATCCCAACGCAGTGATGCTAGACCTCTTGAGCAAGAAGTGGCTGCAATGCCTTCAGGTCCAGCTGTTGTGAGTAGCTCAAGAGTCGCAGCTGGTGCTTCTGAAATATTGGGCCTCTTAATGATTCTTGGTGAAGGCTACAGGCTTTCGTGTCTCTATAGATGCCAGGTAGTTAAGACTCTTGTTTGGAAGTTAGTTTACCAAGTTACTGTGTGTGTCTTTTAGTAATTTAAGATCTTGAATAAAAATTGCTAGCAATTAATATTCTGACATTATATTGAATTTTTAATGCTTCTGCTGGAGAAGGATGCACTGGATACATATATCAAACTTCCACAAAAGCATTATAATACTGGATGGGTGCTTTCTCAGGTAAAATTCTCAGTTCGCTTCCATTATTTCATGTTTGGTGTGTTACACATCCTCCTAAAATTCTGCACCTTCAACTTATTGTCACTTTATATATATTGCATTATTTGAAATTCTTCATTTATATAGTATACATTTAATTTATACTTGTTATTAATTTTTTTTTTGAAATCTTTATAATATGAGTACCTGCTTGTTATTTAATAATAACTTAAAATTAAAAATATATAATATTTTTGATAAATAAAGATAAATGACTATGATGAAGTGTCTGAGGAGTGTCGGTGTACGACATGTCCAACACGTGCGCACACGAACATATTACCTTAGTTGAAGTGTCTGTGCTACAGATGTGGAATCTGAACAAAAGATGGAATTTCATATTCAAAAACAGGGTAAACCATGGTACAAAACCATGTAATGAAAAAAAGGATTTGGCAAGACAGAGCAGTTATAATTTAAAAAAGAAAAAAATCATTTTTTTACTTAGTCATGTACGTGTTGTGGAACTTTGCACTATTTTGCTGGTGTTCTAAAAAGTTCGCCTAGGCTTGAAGCTCGAGTAAAACGCCTCGTTTCGTGCCCAGACGTTTTTCTTTTTCAATTCTTAAATGGTTGAATTTTTTCCTTCCTCTCTTTCGTCTTCCTTAGGCGAGTTTTATTAAAAAAATTTTAATCTTTTATTTGACCCTAGTTTATTAATTTTTCTATTTTTTTTTTTTTTGAAAGGTAATCAAAATTTTATTAATCAAAAAGCATATTACACAGGAAGTGTATTATCAACTTAAATCAGAAAGAAACGACATAAAATCAGGTAGCCCGTCAATATTCCTAGTGGCCGCAGCATTAAATCAAGTATACAAAGTTAAATAAAACAATTCCCTAAACTGTTCTGTTGTCCGTAATTGGTCTTCAAAACAACGATTGTTTCTTTCTCTCTACACACACCAAACGATGCAACCCGGAATGAGATTCTAAACAATTTTGCTGTTCTTGTCTCAAAATTTTCTCCTCCATGCCTTTGATGTGTCATCTATACGCCTCGGCAAACCTAATCCATATGTTGTGATGCCAAGATATCGTTCCACAGAAAACGAGCAGCATCACAATGAAGAAACAAGCGATCAATCGTCTCTCCATCCCTCTTATACATATAACACCACTCTGTAATACAGAAACCCCTTGTACGAAGATTATCCACCGTTAACACCTGTCTTCTGACCACCGTCCATAAGAGAAATGCCACTCGTGGGGTAGTTTACATTTCCAAACCATCTTCCACGGGAATGAGTTCTCAGTAAGTCTCAATAATGAACTAAAATAAGTGCGAACGGAGAAAATACCATCACGAGTCAACCTCCACCTGCTACAATCACTATCTCCAACCCTGAGATGAACTTCGTATAACGTAGTAAAAAACAGGGCATAATCATCCAATTCCCAGTCCTGCAAACCTCGACCAAAAACAATGTTCGAACTGAGGCTCCCATTGTGACTAACTACGACACCATTTACCATGGCAGACGGCTCCATCGCAATACGATACAACAAAGGAAATTTCAATTTGAGCGGTTGATCTCCATACCAACAATCATCCCAAAATCTGATGGTATTACCAATCCCCACAACAAAAGTCAATTTCTCTCGAAAGTCGCTTCGCCCACGCCGAATGTACCGCTACAAACTCACCTCATAAGAACCTCGTTCTTCGCCTGAACACCATCCCCTCTCCATGAAACCGTATTTAGCCCCTATAATATCTCTCCAAAAACTCTCCCTCTCCATTCCGAATCGCTATAACCACTTACCCAGCAAAGCCTTGTTAAACAACACAAGACTTCTCAATCCAAAACCACCGTATCTAATAGGAGAACAAACTACACGCCAATTAACCAGATGTAACTTCATCTCCTCCCTCAATCCTCCGCAAAGAAACTCTCTTTGGATCCTCTTTAATCTTTTCGCCACTGCAACAGGAATAGGAAATAATGACAAGTAATAAGTGAGGAGATTCGACAAAGTGGACTTTATAAGAGTAAGACGACCTCCCTTTGAAAGGTACATACGCTTCCACCCTGCAAGCCTCCTCTCCATCCGTTCCACTATACTATTCCAAATTCGTCGGCTTTTAAACCGTGCTCCTAAGGGAAGTCCGAGATATGTCATAGGTAATTGTGCCACCCTACAACCCAAAATCGTAGCCAACTCCTCCACATTATCAACCTCTCCCACTGTGATAGCCTCAGATTTTCCCAAATTAATTTTTAATCCAGAAACGGCTTTGAAGCACAAGAGTAAACGACGCAAGTTCTTGGACTGCTTAGCATCTAGATCACAGAAAATCAGCGTGTCATCCGCAAATAGCAAATGAGAAACCTGCAATTGCTCAACAATAAAACCTCTTAATAAATTTTGCCCCACAGCCTTCTTAAGCATCCTACTGAAAGCTTCCATTACAATGACGAACAGCAATGGGGACATAGGATCCCCTTGCCTCAAACCTCTACTACTGTGAAAATAACCCTCCGGACTGTCGTTCACCATGACCGAGAAAGAAACCGTAGAGATACAAAACTGAATCCACTGACATCACTTCTCCCTAAAACCACATTGTCTAAGCATATACAAAACAAAACCCCAGTTAACGTGATCATAGGCCTTCTGAATGTCCAGCTTACATAACATCCCTGGAACCCTTAGTCGCATTCTAGAATCAATACATTCATTTGCAATAAGTACGGAATCCAAAATCGACGCCCTTTGACAAAGACATTCTGAAATTTAGACACCACTTTACCCAGCACCTCCTTCAATCTATTTGCCAAAATCTTCGCTATAATTTTGTATTCTCCACTCACTAAGCTAATAGGACGAAAGTCCTTAATATCAGTCGCTCTCGGTTTCTTAGGAATAAATACAATAAATGTAGCATTAGCGCTTTTAAGGAATCTTCCACGCTGATAGAAGTAAGAAAGGACATCCACAATGTCAGATCGCACCACTTCCCAACAAGCCTTATAAAACGAAAAAGAGAATCCATCGGGTCCTGGGGCCTTATCGTCGTTCATGCTGAAAACCACCTTCTTAATTTCATCCTCCCCAAATGGTCTCTCTAACCACTTAGCATCCTCTTCATTAATAGTAGAAAAGTCGAGCCCATCCAATTTTGGTCTCCAATCCAACTGCTCCTGATACAGAGTCTGATAAAAGCTAACTATATGGGTCTCGATGTCCTGTGGATCCTCATAAGTAACCCCATCTACCTCAAACATAGTGATAGAATTATTGCGCCCGTTGGAATTAGCTACTTTATGGAAAAATTGAGTGCATCTGTCCCCCTCTTTCAACCACTTGACCCTAGATTTCTAACACCAAGCAATCTTCTCCAACTCCACCAACCTCTCCAGCTCCTCCCTTAATACTCCACGTTTAGCCCTATCCTCCCCAACCAGTCCTCCGCTTTCCTCCCTCCTATCCAACTCTTCAATTTCTAAAAGACGTTGATTTTTACGATAACTGACATCTCCCACCACCTCTTCATTCCACCTCTTAAGATCGTTTTTCAAGGCCTTCAATTTTCGATCGAACACATAACTAGGAGACCCCCTGAAATTATAGGATGCGTACCAATTCCGTACTCGATCCCCAAAACCTTCAATTTTTAACCACATCCTCTCGAACCTAAAAGGCCTTATTTCGCTCCGCATCGTGTTCCCATATAGCGAGATTGGGAAGTGATCTGAATACAATCTCCCCAATCTCCTCTGCGTAACATCAGGGTACTTAGCCTCCCACTCCCCCACAAACCAAGAACCGATCAATAAGGAAAGAACAGGTTGATCTCGGTTAGATGACCAAGTAAAATCTCCCTCACTCAATGGCAGGTCCACCAGCAAGTTCCCTGATAAAATCTGAAAAGGCCCCCATAGCCCTTGTGACTCTCCCCCCACTAGACCTCTCAGAAGGAAACTGAACCACATTAAAGTCTCCTCCAATACACGTAGAGAGGTTCCACCAATTCCTCATCCCAGCCAATTCATCCCACAATCGACCCCTACTCTCATCAACATTAGGCCCATAAACTCCTATAAACATCCATCAGAAAGTGTCCCAAAAATTTCTAAACGCAAGCGATAGTGTGAACAACCCTTGACTAACCTCCTCTAGGTCAAAAACCCTAGTATCCCACATCACTAACACTCCTCCTGACACCCCCACTGATCCAACATACTGATATCTCACATGCTGTCTGATAAGTGTAGTTTCTACACTTATTCGAGGTCCTAAATGATGATATTTTACTGTTCTTTGGATAAAATACTGCTTAATTTGTATTATATTTTATTGCATAGGTAAAACTCAATGTTTGATGAAGAATTGAAGAAAAGAATGCAAAGATAGCAGAAAAAGGGTCCATTGTATCAAATACAAAGTTCGGGGGCTGAAATGAAAATATTCAAAAGTTATGTCGAACCTCGCTGAAATATTCAAAAACTAGGAGACCCCCTGAAATTATAGGATGCGTACCAATTCCGTACTCGATCCCCAAAACCTTCAATTTTTAACCACATCCTCTCGAACCTAAAAGGCCTTATTTCGCTCCGCATTGTGTTCCCATATAGCGAGATTGGGAAGTGATCTGAATACAATCTCCCCAATCTCCTCTGCGTAACATCAGGGTACTTAGCCTCCACTCCCCTACAAACCTAGAACCGATCAATAAGGAAGAACAGGTTGATCTCGTTGATGACCAAGTAAAATCTCCCCCACACAAAGGCAGGTCCACCAGCAAGTTCTCCCTAATAAAATCTGAAAAGTCCTCCATAGCCCTTGTGACTCTCCCCCCACTGGACCTCTCAGAAGGAAACCGGACCACATTAAAGTCTCCTCCAATGCACGTGGGGAGGTTCCACCAATTCCTCATCCCAGCCAATTCATCCCACAATCGACCCCTACTCTCATCAACATTAGGCCCATAAACTCCTATAAACATCCATCAGAAAGTGTCCCAAAAATTTCTAAACGCAAGCGATAGTGTGAACAACCCTTGACTAACCTCCTCTAGGTCAAATACCCTAGTATCCCACATCACTAACACTCCTCCTGACACCCCCACTGATCCAACATACTGATATCCCACATGCTGTCTGATAAGTGTAGTTTCTACACTTATTCGAGGTCCTAAATGATGATATTTTACTGTTCTTTGGATAAAATACTGCTTAATTTGTGTTATATTTTTATTGCATAGGTAAAACTCAATGTTTGATGAAGAATTGAAGAAAAGAATGCAAAGATAGCAGAAAAAGGGTCCATTGTATCAAATACAAAGTTCGGGGGCTGAAATGAAAATATTCAAAAGTTATGTCGAACCTCGCTGAAATATTCAAAAACTAGGAGACCCCCTGAAATTATAGGATGCGTACCAATTCCGTACTCGATCCCCAAAACCTTCAATTTTTAACCACATCCTCTCGAACCTAAAAGGCCTGATTTCGCTCCGCATCGTGTTCCCATATAGCGAGATTGGGAAGTGATCTGAATACAATCTCCCCAATCTCCTCTGCGTAACATCAGGGTACTTAGCCTCCCACTCCCCTACAAACCAAGAACCGATCAATAAGGAAAGAACAGGTTGATCTCGGTTAGATGACCAAGTAAAATCTCCCTCACTCAATGGCAGGTCCACCAGCAAGTTCCCTGATAAAATCTGAAAAGGCCCCCATAGCCCTTGTGACTCTCCCCCCACTAGACCTCTCAGAAGGAAACTGAACCACATTAAAGTCTCCTCCAATACACGTAGAGAGGTTCCACCAATTCCTCATCCCAGCCAATTCATCCCACAATCGACCCCTACTCTCATCAACATTAGGCCCATAAACTCCTATAAACATCCATCAGAAAGTGTCCCAAAAATTTCTAAACGCAAGCGATAGTGTGAACAACCCTTGACTAACCTCCTCTAGGTCAAAAACCCTAGTATCCCACATCACTAACACTCCTCCTGACACCCCCACTGATCCAACATACTGATATCTCACATGCTGTCTGATAAGTGTAGTTTCTACACTTATTCGAGGTCCTAAATGATGATATTTTACTGTTCTTTGGATAAAATACTGCTTAATTTGTGTTATATTTTATTGCATAGGTAAAACTCAATGTTTGATGAAGAATTGAAGAAAAGAATGCAAAGATAGCAGAAAAAGGGTCCATTGTATCAAATACAAAGTTCGGGGGCTGAAATGAAAATATTCAAAAGTTATGTCGAACCTCGCTGAAATATTCAAAAACTAGGAGACCCCCTGAAATTATAGGATGCGTACCAATTCCGTACTCGATCCCCAAAACCTTCAATTTTTAACCACATCCTCTCGAACCTAAAAGGCCTTATTTCGCTCCGCATCGTGTTCCCATATAGCGAGATTGGGAAGTGATCTGAATACAATCTCCCCAATCTCCTCTGCGTAACATCAGGGTACTTAGCCTCCCACTCCCCTACAAACCAAGAACCGATCAATAAGGAAAGAACAGGTTGATCTCGGTTAGATGACCAAGTAAAATCTCCCTCACTCAATGGCAGGTCCACCAGCAAGTTCCCTGATAAAATCTGAAAAGGCCCCCATAGCCCTTGTGACTCTCCCCCCACTAGACCTCTCAGAAGGAAACTGAACCACATTAAAGTCTCCTCCAATACACGTAGAGAGGTTCCACCAATTCCTCATCCCAGCCAATTCATCCCACAATCGACCCCTACTCTCATCAACATTAGGCCCATAAACTCCTATAAACATCCATCAGAAAGTGTCCCAAAAATTTCTAAACGCAAGCGATAGTGTGAACAACCCTTGACTAACCTCCTCTAGGTCAAATACCCTAGTATCCCACATCACTAACACTCCTCCTGACACCCCCACTGATCCAACATACTGATATCTCACATGCTGTCTGATAAGTGTAGTTTCTACACTTATTCGAGGTCCTAAATGATGATATTTTACTGTTCTTTGGATAAAATACTGCTTAATTTGTGTTATATTTTATTGCATAGGTAAAACTCAATGTTTGATGAAGAATTGAAGAAAAGAATGCAAAGATAGCAGAAAAAGGGTCCATTGTATCAAATACAAAGTTCGGGGGCTGAAATGAAAATATTCAAAAGTTATGTCGAACCTCGCGATGAATATTTGAGAGTGTTAGACATCAAGTGGATGAGGAAAGAAGCCAAAGGAATGAAATATAATCCAAGTATTATCACATATCAACTTCCAGCCGAAAAAGTTATGCTTCGGATTTTCAGGCTCACATTGAGACGCAATTTTGGCATAGAAATCTTTCGAATTGGAAAATTGTTATTTCTATAAGAATTGTAGATCTTTGAATTATCTTTCTAACGCAACTTGAATCAGCTCAATCGGATATGTGTAGAGAAAGTTATGATCAAAATACCGAAAACTGTTCAGAGACAAACCTGCGCGTGCGCAGGCAATTCATGGCGCGCGCGCACGGCCTTATTTTCCCTAACCCGAGAGTCAGTTGGTTCTACGGCGCGCGGGCAACACTTATAACGGTGCGCGCGCACAGGCCTTTTCCGCAGAAGAATCTTTAGTTTCCTTTCGCGATTCAAACTCTTTTGGAAACCAAATTGAACGAGATTTTGATCTATTTTCTGGCTCTTATAAATAGAAAATGTGGGATACACATAAGGGGAACCTCTCTAGACCTAAAAATCTCTATATTATACATATTTTTGGCCAACAACGTGGAATCAAGGCGAATTGCATAGGATATTGAAGATTTTTCATCCGGATTCAAGATTCACATCAAGAACGTGGAAAATTTCCAATTCTTCATTATTTCTTCTTTCCGGGTGACGATTTTCCACTTGTTCCTTTGTAATTTAATTTTAAATATGTTAGGCTAGTTTTTCATTGTATTGGATGAATGTTTGAACCCTATTTTCATTTATTTTAATTCAAGATATCAATTTAGGATTTTTGTGTTATTAGTTGATTGATTTTACATACCCATTGCACTACTTATTGCTTGATCACCAATTAAGTAGTTAGTTGCTTGTTGTAGTGTAGGAATACTCACAATAAGTCTAGAACGCGGTAAAATCAACATGTGTAGTTAGAATTAGGAATAATCTCTTTCACGCATGCAATCTTATTGATAATCTAAACCAAATGCATGACTTTCATATGAATTCGGACTAGGAATAGGATCGTCTCGTGTTGGTCATAGGTTGGTGTATCTTGGGAAAGAACATTTAACATATTAGCTTTATCGATTGTCAAAAAATGCATGAATGTACTAGATTAATTATTGAGAATTGAAATAGATAAAAATAGGGGGATTCATGATTCCAATACAAACATTCACGTATTATATAAATACTTTATTTGTTTTGTTAGTTTCGGATTAGTATAGAAATCATACAAACCATCTATTTTGATATAACCACAATTCGAATTTAATAGTAGCTATTAAACTACATATATATTATTTTTTAAATACACATAACACACTAGTTTAATTGTAAAAGATATATATATACACATTTTGTGATTAATTTCTAAATATACATTTTCAAAAAAATTTATAATTTTTTAAAAAATAAGAACAAAAATTGTTTTGTTGAGTTACTAAGTTACTTGAGTAATAATGTAATATGTTTTTTGTTTACCATTTTATACTTAAACTTAAAAATAATATATATGTAAAGTATAAATAAACCATTTTTTAAATATACATTTTTCAAAACATTTTTATTTTTTATAAATAAAAAAATAAAGATAGACCCTCCTCCTTTATCCGGGCTTGGGACCGGCTACTTCAATTTTTAGTAGGCGGAGTTAAAAATTGTATACGAACAACTTGTTACGTGTACAATTTTTTAAAAAATATTATAAATGTATGAAAATTAAATTTTGTGATGATTATGGTGAAATTAAATATCACTTACTTGGTTACAGGCAATTTCGGTATATTTATCTTGAATTCGATAACTAGCGTCTTCTCAATCTTTCACGCACATTAACGCTTCCAAAATATCTTCTTTGAGTCGACTCCTGACCTCAGAGAGAACCCTCTTTCTTGCACTAAAAGCAGACTCCGAAGTTACAGTGCTAACAGAAGGTGTTAGTAGATTTTTTGCCATTGCAGAAACTACTGGCCATCGACGTTCATTATCTTGCCAAAATTTAATTACCTCTTCTGAATTTTTCTTAACTTCTTTGTTAGTAGGCAAAGTATGACGAAAGTAATCGATTAATTCAGATGGCAACGCATTTGGACTATTACTCGAAGTTTGAGTACATGCAGATGAACCACATGCATATGCAAATGAATTAAATCTATATGAGTTCATGCTTTCGAATAAATCTAAAATTACATCGTCGTCATCCGTTGGATTAGTGGGAGGAGTAGATGTAGGTACACGAGTAATATGTGTACCCATTCGTGAAACATATAATTCGTACATTTCACGTAATGTTTCTTCCAAATTCCTATAAGTAATAGGTATACTAAAAGTTAAAGAATTTGAAATTTTATCAATTACAAATTTAGTACCCGATAAATTATATCGGGGGTCCATGACGCATGCTAAAAGAAATAACATAGGTAATTCTTCCCAATATTTTCTGAATTTTAATTCCATGGAATATATAACTGTATGAAAATCGGGGTCATTTTGAAATCTTTTAAAAGTCTTAGCAATTGCATAAAGACGTTCAAGAACCATACAACTTGTAGGATAATAAACGCCAGACAATATATTTGTAGAATCATAAAATATGAACAATTTTTTATTTTATTTTAAGAACTATATTCCAATCGGTTTCATTCAAAATAGTTTCGTCTTCATCTCTAACATGCCTATTGTTATAAAATTCAGTAATTAAATGTTCGAAACCTTCACATGATTTTAATAATAAGTAAGTGGAATTCCATCTATGGCCTACGTCAGTAATAAATGTTTTTGTATTTGTCATTCCATTTTCTGAACAAAATTCTTCAAATGCTTGTTTTCGACTAGGTGTAATCGTGATATATATAAGTGCACTCCTAATTCGGTCAATTTCATCCTAACATGTTTTAAACCGTATTGTACTACTAAATTAAAAATATGACATACACATCGAATATGAAATAAATAACCACCAAAATCGGGTTGAAGTACTCTAAGCAATTTATCGATAACAACTTTATTTACAGTAGCATTGTCGAACGTAAAAGAACGAATTTTGCTCTCACATTTATACTCTTTAACTATATTTATGATATCATTAAATATAGTTTGAGTGTTGTGCGGGTACTCAACAATTTTAAAAGCAATAATTTTTTTATGCATAACCCAAAGTGGGTCTATATAGTGTGCAGTTGCAGCAATGTAACCTCTCTTATTAATCCATTTCCACACATATCATAAGTTTAAGATATCACACCCCCATATTTCTCTAAATCATTTTCCATAGTTGTTTTTGCATGAAGAAAATATTTAATGGTATCAGCACGGAGAGTATTTCGACTTACCCCCAACGTACTTCGGTTGAAGATATGTTTTTGACGTAGTTTACGAAATGTTGGTTGTTCGCTATTTCTAGAGGCAACCCCTCAGACGCGGCGCAAACTCACCATTTCCCGTTCAAAAAGCTGTTCCTCCTCTTAATACATCCATGTAGAAAAGTGGCGTAGTACCACTGCGCCTGTAGAACCAAACTGTAGTTGAGTTTGACCAGCTGTAAAAAACCCATGTTTGGTCACACATGCTTTGTATTGACGATTGAGGTGGGTAGTTTCAATGCCTCTTTGCCATGCCATTCGTTGTTGGCAGTATTTACATCTGCTTTGGTTTCGGGGATTCCATCGACCAAATACGACGGTTTGACAATTTTTAAAATGGTCCCAACATTTGCCTTGTTCTTCCCCTTTCTTTTCCCTCTTTGCATTGAGAATATTTGACGTAGGCTCTTCATATCTTGTTCCAATCAATTGGAACACTAGGATCAACATCAACGTCATCCAAAATCGATTTGATGACTACCTTCATGAACATCGTAATCTTCAATATTTTCTTGGAATTGTTTCTTGAGACCGGAGACTATTCATTCCCAAATTGATTTTGGCAGGTGTTTGTGTGTCGTTCTCCATACCGAACAAATTTTCAACAATGTCGGGAATCCATTTTTAAATAATAGAAATTGAATTAGAATGTAGACGAATTGTTATAGAATGAATGAATGATATTGTTGATAAATAAATGGAGAGTTTGAGAAATGTAAATTTGTATAAATGAGAATGAGGAGAATAGGATTGATATTGGTGGAAAAAAAGTTTGATTTAGGTGGGTATTTTATAGAAAAAAATAAAAATAAAATAAGTCGAGGAACCCACCACGGTCACTGATAAATTCAGATGACCGTTCTGGTTATGAATTTTTCTTTTTAATTTTTTTTTATAATTTAGTGGACGAGCCACAAGCCGGAGCGGCTCGTGGCTCGTTATTTTTTTTATTTTTATTACCTACGATCATGCTCGGCTCGTCACTCATTTGGGCTATAGCTCAGCTCGGTGCTCGGGCTCGTTTACGAGCCCAAGCGGCTCGTGGGCGTGAACAGTACGATCCGAGCGGGCGAGCCGACGAGCCCGATCGAACTCAATTGCCACCTCTATGTGGATGCAAACAGTGGAAACCTAGTTAAGAAGGATATCTATGATAGGAACCTGATTATATGAACGTAACAATTCAGAAATAGTTATTGAATTACACGGAAAATGAAAGATATATTCCAAGCTTTCGAGATGCTGGATCTCTTGCCTAATTGGATAACCAATTACTCAATATTTTATGCATGCCTAGTCCCCTAACTTCTACACTTTATTTATAGATTCTTTCTCTAGACTGTTCCAGTTTTCTTCCCCTCCCCCCCTCCCCCACTTGCCGGTAAATTCTTCTATTCCCTTCTAGAATGAGTGAGGTGGATGAGAGTCTATCAATACCCCCGGTTTCCAAATCCACCTTGTCCTCAAGGTGGGAGTCAAGAAGGTGTTGGTGGTGCTAATTGTCGGGTCTTCCATCGTCACAATTTTGGTAGGGAAGATTGTTGTCTCTTTTGAAGCCCACTGATTTTGAAGAGTAGCTAGCATGGTGTATTTGGGTCCACTTAAGTCTTGGACTGCCATTCCCTACTGAGGATTTTTGTCTCATTACTTGTGGGGTCATTTTCACGATAAAGCCCATCCCACTGGACCATAAAAGAAAGGCTTCAGCACAGGTGTCTGATTTTAGCCTGAGGAAACTACGTGGGCTACAGCTAATAAGTGGGCTGCTGGAGTTAGTTTTGATTCTGGATGGGCCGAAACATAATTGGGCCTGTTTTAAATACTCATTTAAGTCTTCTTCCTGCTGGCCCACTTCCCAGCCGAAATCTAAATCCGCCCAGTCCAATACTTTCCATTCATTCCTCTTCTCCAGATTCAGCCGAATTGTAGAGATCCTTTCCATCTCCGATCTCTTCTCCTTCGGCAATGAGGATGGTAAGATTTCAATTAGTTTCTGATTCTTTCTGATGATGGTTTCCTCCCAGCTGCCCCAACTCACTACACTTTCTTCTACTTTGTTGGTTTTTGGGTGAGCCATTCGGTTTCCCAGTGTGTCAAGTCAGATTCTCCGGCAAAGGGGCTTTAGAAATCGCCGCCTCAGGTGAGTTGTCTGTCGTCTCGCTCTCTCTTTCCTGCCCATCCATTTTTCTCATCATCAAATCGATTTTGCCTCCTTTATTTTGGCAGTCATTTGGTGTAAGTTGGGACATCCCAGCTTCATTTCTGCTCGACCTTTTTCTGCCTCCCAATTTTTTGATCATCAATAGATTACATATTTCGATTTCTTATTCACCCAAGCATCAATTTTAACAAATAAATATTAATTTTTTCAATTTCCTCTATCCTCGTTGCTTCATGGAATCCTGAGATGGTAGAAATTTGCCAAGCATCAACCCTTTCAATTCTCTCCAAGTTTGCACAGGTTGTTGTTGATCTACCTTCTGAAACCAATCCCAAGTTTGCCAGCCAAAACAGGCTGATGGCACCTCGATTTTCCCGCTCCGACATTTTATTTCTTTAGAAAATCTTCTCCGCCTCTGACACCCACCAATATGTATCTTCTCCATAGAATATTGATATATCCAAACGGCCTTGTGCATCCAATCCTGACATTTCTTCTTCCATTTCCCTCTCTGAAATTGTTTCCATTCTCCCTAGAATCGAGTGCTCTCTGATACCATTTGATAGAACCTTGATTATATGAAATAACAATTCAGAAATAGTATTGAATTACACGGAAAATGAAAGATAAATTCCAAGCTTTTGAGAGGTTGGATCTCTCCTAATTGGATAAACCAATACTCAATATTTTTGCATGCCTATCCTCTAACTTCTACCCTTATTTATAGATCTATTCTCTAACTGAATTCAGTTTTCCCCTCCCCCCACTTGCAGGTAAATTCTCTATTCCCTTTCTATAATGATAAGGTGGATGCGAGTCTATCAATCTATCACGACTAGTCGTAAAATTGATCTACATCTCCTACGAGTCTTCAGTGCATTTTGCAGTAAGCGTAGTATCTAACAATGATTTCACAAGGCAACTCGTATGGAAATAATTTTACAAAATTCTCAGATATCTCAAGGCTCATCGAGGAAAAGGTTATTTTCTTCCAAAAGATGTAGAACAAGAAGGTGGAAGTATTCAGGCTCAACAGACGATAGAAGACAACTTCAAGTTACTGTACCTTTGTATGGGGAAACTTGGTAACTGTCAAGGATATTGAATAAGATTCCATAGATCGTCAAAGATTGCAATTATAATATTTCTTTTAGTGTAGGATTACTTTCCTTAGTAGTAGGTTTGCATAATAATTTTTCCTTTATATTTATTTCTTCTTACATAACTAGAATAAAAAATAAAAAAAAAAAAATGTTACTTTTTTTTGTAATTTTTTTTTTTTTTATATATATAACACAATTTATAATATTCTTCACAATAACCTTTGGAGAAGTAAAAAACGGAATGTAGTGACAAGTAGCAGCGATGAAGCTGAGTTTAGAGCAGTTGCCCAATGAATATGTAAAGGATTATGATGAGACTTTTAGTCCACATAGAGATCAGTCTAATTTGAACATTTCTATTTAAAATAAAAAAAAAACTTTAATGGATAAAAAAACAAGGAGGCGCAAAAAGGTTTGAAGATGGGTTATTTTGCATCACCTTGTTTCTACAAAAGAACAAATTGCAGACATATTCACCAAAGGGGCCTGACCTCGACAAGTTTCGATGATTTCTTTGCATGTTGGCAGATCATTTTACCATCTAACTTGAGGGGGAGTATATAAATCCTAAAGATTGTAATTTATTTTTTCTTGTACTATTATTTAGACATTACCATAGTTAGTAGACTGTAATTAGGTGAATTGTTCTCTCCTAATTTAGGAGATTCCTTTCCTTTCCTTTCCTTTCTTCCTCACCCGGTTGTATTATAAACTAGGTTGTATCGTGGTTATTTGCATAATAAGAAATACAGAAAATAATTTCTGCTTTCATGTATGTTGCACATAATTTAGAAGAGAGCAACAGCAAGTGCTTGTGTGCCATGGGTGGGGAGGAGGAAGGATCTCTGCTTTGGTCGTCTTTGAGCTCAGAGGAGTGTATTGCAGTCGAGAAGTGTATAAAATGTGATGGGAAAATTGGCGAGGGAAGTAGTGAAGAGGCAATCATTGAACCTTGAAGTAGTTTGAGGTTTTTAAGAATGAACCAAGTGCAATTTATGAATTTTGTCTTTTGAGGTTTTGGGAAAGTAAGACGAGGGAAAACAACTGAAGCCATAGAGATTTAGACCTGGAAATGTCAGCTGTTTTTGGTCTGTGGTAGAACTGTATAGTGCATAGCTTGTGATACCTATTAAAGAAACTTTGAAACTTTGCTTGTCATATAAATCTGTTTTCTACATAGATTATTTTGACTGAAACTCTCTTTGAGTTGATTTTCACTCATTTATTTAGAAATTGTGTTAATCCAATCAATTTCATGAACTTCTCTGCATTGTAGTACTTAATTAAATGTTTGTACATTAATATTTATTTGCATTTCTTATTTATTCTTCATGCCATGGCTCACACATTCATAGCACTGGACATTTACTGTTATCTGATCATGTGGCTTCATAAATGGCCATTCAAAGACAGGTTGGAAAAGCATACTTTGAAATGGTTGATTATATGGAAGCAGATCGTGCCTTTAGTCTTGCACGGTTGGCTTCTCCTTACAGTTTGGAAGGAATGGATATACATTCTACAGTTCTATATGTGAGTTTTTACCATTTATGGAATTTCTATTCATTATCTAAAATCACAATAATTCTTTTAAGTTCTATTCATCATCTGAAATCACATAATGCTGTCTAATGCAAAACATACATAGATCTAAATTATTGTCCCTCCCTGAATGCCTTGTATATATGTTTAATAAAGCAATAACTTTCATTTGTATTGCCTAAAATAGATTCCCTTCTGCTTTTGGTGGTATTGATATGAATCTCCTGTTTGAGGAGGAGCATTATTTTCTACTAGTAGATTGCAAAAACCCCCAGCTTATAAGTGAAATAATATTATATGAATTTCTGAAAATATTGATTGTACATTTAGTTAATGAAGGAATTTCTTCGAATTTGTTAATCTCTATAAGAGTTTGTACTCGATCTTAAGAGTTTCTTGTATATTACTAGTGGGCATTGTTGCTCTGTTCATGGCTGTTGAGTCTTGGATATATGTGTGATCTAATCCCCTGTTGAATTGCTAATGTTTTCCGTTCTTATCCTGCTTTATGATCTACTCGTTCTTTTAGCTGCAGTCCATTTGTTTTAACTTTCTATTGAGAATCAATTTCACCTCCACGTTTCAGCATTTGAAGGAAAGATATGAAATTGAGTTCCTGGCCTCGGGAGCTGATAATCCACCGCCGTTTAGCTCCTCAATCATTGGTACACTTTTTCTTCAATTGCTGTTGTTTTTTCCTATCTTTAATTTTGAGATACTAATTGTGGGCTGTAGGCGTACATCATAGACTACATAGCCCCTGTTTGGCCCCCATTTTGGGGTTTTGAAAATTTTTGGAATAGTGAATTTTTTTTTTTTTTTTTTAAAATTAATATTAAAACACCAAAACATAAAATCCTACATTTAAGTGTTGGTTGTGGATGTACCTTTGCGAGTTTTCCTGATTCTTGTTAAGCATAACGCTTCTTACAGAGCATAAAACTAATTTATAAAGGCGTCGTTTACTTGTTGCTTCAGCGTTTTGATTTCATTAATATAATATGACAGGTGTGCTATTGGAAATTGCTATAGCTTGCAGAAAGATCATGAAACTGCTCTTAAGAATTTCCAGCGAGCAGTGCAACTAAATTCAAGATTTGCATATGCCCACACCCTTTGTGGCCACGAGTATGACACCATATATTTTGTCAGATGTACTCTTCATGCAATTTTTTTATTTTACACTGGTCTTTTATCTATATTACAGATACGTGGCCTTGGAAGATTTCGAGAATGGCATTAAGAGCTACCAAAGTGCCCTCCAGATAGACTCCAGGCATTACAATGCTTGGCATGGACTTGGAATGGTTTACCTCCAGCAAGAGAAGTTTGAGTTCTCCGAGCATCACTTCAGACTGGCCTTCCAAATCAATCCGCGTTCCTCCGTTATAATGTCGTATCTTGGGACAGCTTTACATACATTGAAGGTTGGATCAAATTGTAGCGTGTTGCTTGGATCTACTTTGGTTTTCATAATTTCTGAGCATCTTCTTTTACAGAAAAATAAGGAAGCATTGGAGATGATGGATAGGGCTATTTTAGCAGATAAGAAAAACCCTCTCCCTTTATATCAGAAGGCTAACATCCTTGTGAGCATGGAAAATTTTGACCGGGCTTTAGCAGTTCTGGAGGAGCTCAAAGAGTTTGCCCCCCGTGAGAGCAGTATTTATGCATTAATGGGTAGGATTTACAAACGGCGTAATATGTATAACAAAGCCATGCTTAATTTTGGACTCGCATTGGATTTGAAACCATCCGCAACAGATGTTGCTGCCATTAAGGTGACCATGTTTCTTATTTATCTCCTTTGCTTGTGGACGGGTTTATTTTTTCAAAGAGCATCCAATTTCATCTGCTTTCGCCTCCATTTAATTTCCCATCTTTGTAACAGGCTGCCATTGAAAAGTTGCATGTACCAGATGAGCTAGATGACGAGGATGCCCTGTGAATGAATTCAATAGCACTGCAGATTTAGAGACGAAATAAACATGTTTCCTGCTTGTGCTTTTGGATAGATGCTCGACAAAGTTTACGTGACCTTGCATATTCATCTTAATTGAGCGGGGATCTCCTTGCAGCTGAGCAGTCTTGGGTACACGTGAGTCAATTATCACTTTATAGAGAAGAAACAGTCGGGATAATGTGGGTGAAGCAAATTGTAACACTGCCTGAAGAGGCATGTCTCAACAGCTAAGTTATTTTTCTTAAATATTCAATATTGATTCGTTCTCAAATGTAGCAATGATTTATATTTATTCTGTTTTATATGTAAGCTCAAGTCAAATTATAATTGGGAACAATTGTTTAAAAGATGCAATTTCAAAATTAAGAAATTGGTGTTAAAATTTCATAAAACAGGTCATAATTAAAATTTATGAATTAATTAAATATATTAAGGTCACAATGTTATATCGTTTATGGTGATAGTTATGTACTAGGTCACAAGTAACAATCACAGAATGCCAGTCACATTATAACTTAGGTTTAAATTTATTTGTTGGTTACAAATTATCAAATTAATTAGTTGAACATTATTCTTGATCATAAATTACAATTTTTATTGATTAAAAGCTATTTCTCGATTACAAATAATAAAATTAATTAGTTAAAGTTATTTTTCGTTCATAAATTATGGAATTAATTGATCACAATTTAACAAAATGTGAGTCACGATTACAAATTTAATAGCAATATTATATTTTTTAGTTCACATTATTTTTTGGTCATAAATTATCTATTTTATAGTGATATATTATTTATTGATCACAATCATCAAAATTGTTGTACACAACCATTCTTCACACCACACCACACCACCCCACCCTATCCTACCCTAGTTTCACGGGTAACCTTTTCTTAGCACAGAAAGGGACACCGTGCGGCAGTAGTTTGCTCCGCTAGACTACCTTCCGCCTATTCCTCGGTCGCGTCGGGACGAAAGTAAATTTTGATTACAATTTTAAGAAAACGAGCAACATGAAACTGAACACAATTGAAATAACATCTTCATTGATTGCTAGAAAGCAAGACATTACAAGAGACAAAAGCAGGAAATTACAAATGGCTAGTGCAGGGGGAAAACACTAGTAAGCTTGAAATAGTTTTGAAAGACCAATACCCCCTATAATAGACTTAGCAACAAAAACCCAAACGACGGCAGTAGACGTCTTTTGGCTCTAGAATCATACTTTTCTTTTTCTATTTTCTAACT
Organism: Fraxinus excelsior; assembly: GCA_019097785.1. Taxonomy (NCBI): domain Eukaryota; kingdom Viridiplantae; phylum Streptophyta; class Magnoliopsida; order Lamiales; family Oleaceae; genus Fraxinus; species Fraxinus excelsior. The sequence continues at coordinate 14,175,114 of CM032633.1, read as the reverse complement.
ATTTTACGAATTAAATAAATATTTACAACACGGGGCTTAAGCACAGCTGCAGCCCGTGACATTCTCCCCCACTTGATTTGGCGATGTCCTCGGAGCCGTTGAGTATTCTTCTCGCTGTTGCATCCGCTCCATTTGACCAAGTACTCTTGAAGATGTTCCCTTGAAACTTGAGTAGTTTGGTAGCCAAGAATCTTTTCAACAACCTTCTTCTCTGGTAGATTCACTGTAAGAACTGGTTACTTTAAATCTGCAGACTTCAAGTACTGTTTCTGATCTGTATCTGCAGTATGGAGGAGTAACGGTTGTTGGCCAGTAGAAATTTCAAAAGGACTCTTGTCTGTAGAAGAGCTCTTTTGAACATTGAAACACATCTGAGCCACATCCGAGAGTTTCACCCGAATTTCATGCGAAGCAGAGGTAAAGTGCTGAAAATAGTCTCCCAGCATAGAATTGAACTGCTCCGTCTGTCCGTCTGATCTTCGGTGAATGTTAGCATTTATGCTCAAAGTTGAACCAAGAAGTTTGAACAACTTGGTCCAAAGTGTGCCAATAAATCGAGAATCTCGATCATTGACGATAGGCGATCCCTTGTATTTGACAATAGGCTTGAAGAAGAGTTGAGTTGTCTCTTCAGCTGATACATACTTGGGCGCTGTGTTGACCGTCGAATCTTTTGATAAGCAATCCATCCCGATGATGATAGTGCCAGAGTCTTCAACTCTTGGCAATCCACTGATGTAGTTCGTCGATCCACTTTCGACTGATTCATTCAGGATGGAATGGGGCTCCACTGAGCCAGTTGTCTCTTCGATTTCCTCTGTTCGAAGAGAACATAAGAGTAAGGGTCCATTCCTCTTGAAACCCTTACCATGTTGCATGGCTGAGACCCCTTTCTCGCCAGTTTTCCCAAACTGAGTGGGAATAATGAATGGTTTGCTCCCCATCATTATTAGTGTCAGAATGCGGCAACACTGCTGTCTTTGTATCCCGCAGATATTCCAATCCGAGAATCAGCTTGAAATCATCCATCTGAACTACCGACAAATTTGTCCTTCCTTCGAATGGACCTACTTTGATCGGCACAGATTGTGCTATTCCCGCTATCGGTTGAGCAACAGAGTTGATCGCTTTGACTTTCCCCTTACCTCTCTCCAAAGCAAGTCCGAGCCGCTCTACTTCGGAACTTGCGAGGTAATTGTGCGTGGCACCAGTGTCCACCATAGCCCTGATTGGCTTTCCATTGATCCTCACATCAATGTACATTAGGCCTTTAGCCTTGCAAGTGCGAGCCTTCGATTCTTCAATCTTCGGCTCTCTTGAGGGACCGACGTCCCTATTGGTAGTTCGGTGCAATAATGTATTGCACGAATACGAGAGTGCACCAATTACATCCTCGTCTCCTTCGGAGTCAGTGGCACTACGGCAGCTAACTTGTGGGGTATTCTGCTTCAAACTTGAGCCCCCAATTGCTAGTTGACAGTATGCATTCAACATCCGTTTCTGAGGACACTCAGCCACCCGGTGAGGTCCTTCGCATAGGAAGCATTTCAATCTAGGAGCGACATCAGATCTGCCCTCCTTTGCTTTCCCATGATTCCAGTCAGAACTGGAACTGCCGTTATGGTTTCCTTGACGGCTGTTGTGATATTTCCTCGGTGAGTTACTCTGGCGGTTGCCTTGATAGGGTCCTCCCCTATTCTGAGAGTAACGCTCTCCCCCATTTGAGTTCGAGCTGGGTCTGTAAGGTCTCCTTCCACCTTGAACAGACTGACTATTTCCCGAAGGTCGATCCTCTCTCGACTCAGGTTGATAGTCGCTTGCACATTCGGCAGCTCCCATAGCCGCGCTTAAATCAGTGACCTTCTGTCTCTGAAGTTCCGTGCGCATCCACGGTTTCAAACCTTCCATGAAGGTGAACAGCTTATCCTTCTCTGACATATCTCTGATATTCAGCATATGCCCCGAGAAGGCCTTCACATACTCCCTGATGGAGCTTGTGTGTCTCAGTTCCCGTAAGGCCCGACGTGCCTCATATTCCACGTTCTCCGGGAAGAACTGAGATCTGATAGCTTCCTTGAGCAGATCCCAAGAATCTATTCGAATTCTGTTGGCTTGAATGTCAACATACTTCGTTCGCCACCATAGCTTTGCATCTCCGCTCAGATACATGGTAGCTGTAGTGACCTTTCTCGCTTCGTCCCTGATCGACGCTGCTAGAAAGTACTGTTCCATATCGAACAAGAAGTTCTCAACTTCTTTAGCATCGAGTGCACCTCCGTATGCACACGGTTCTGGAATTCTGAGCCTATGTACTGGCTCATGTGCGATGGCTTGTCCGTTGCCAATCGCGCGCTGAAGAACTAGTAACTGAGTTCTCAACGCTCCCATCTCATCCTGCAAATCAGGTATGATAGCAACAGCTTCAGTCATAGCTGCGCGTGCCTCTTGGCATTCATCCAGTTGGATGCGTAATTCCTGATTTTCCGTCTGTGCCGCCTCGGCCTTATCCCCGAGGTTCTCCATGGCAAAACACAACCTAGTGTTTGTCACCTCTAGCGCCTCCAAACGCTGTCGGGTGTTCCTCTTTTGAACATCAACCACCTCCGTGGTGTTCGAGGAAATTGGGTCAGTTTCCATCGCTTTCTTAACGAGATCTTGAGCCGCAGCTCTGATACCAACTTTCACGGGTAACCTTTTCTTAGCACAGAAAGGGACACCGTGCGGCAGTAGTTTGCTCCGCTAGACTACCTTCCGCCTATTCCTCGGTCGCGTCGGGACGAAAGTAAATTTTGATTACAATTTTAAGAAAACGAGCAACATGAAACTGAACACAATTGAAATAACATCTTCATTGATTGCTAGAAAGCAAGACATTACAAGAGACAAAAGCAGGAAATTACAAATGGCTAGTGCAGGGGGAAAACACTAGTAAGCTTGAAATAGTTTTGAAAGACCAATACCCCCTATAATAGACTTAGCAACAAAAACCCAAACGACGGCAGTAGACGTCTTTTGGCTCTAGAATCATACTTTTCTTTTTCTATTTTCTAACTATTTTACGAATTAAATAAATATTTACAACACGGGGCTTAAGCACAGCTGCAGCCCGTGACACCTAGGCTAACCCAACCTCAATCCAGCGCCGACACCAACCTAGAGTTGTGCCACCTCACCCTCGTCGCTAGCACAACCACCACCAGTGTCGTCAACACCGCCACCACCTCACCACTATGGCTATCATTTGCAAACCACACAAACAACCACTCACAAACCACCCAAACAGATTGGATAAAAAACCATCAACAAATTCCATAACCACCAACAAACTCCAATCATAGCGGTGACATGCACATGACGGAGCTCACAACGTCGCGCACAATGATGTGTACAATAGTGTGAATGTCGCTTCGTAGCAGCACTCACAGTGTCGCCCATAGTGACGAGCGCTGTTATGCAGCAATGCTAGTCGCTAGGGGTGTAAGCGATCCGATTTTTGCGATTTTTGACAAATTTTCAAACCAAACCATTTAAACCGGTTTGAGAAAAACTCAAACCTAAACCAAACTATTTTGAACAGTTTGAAAAAAACTCAAACATAAACCTAACGGTTTGGTCCGGTTTTAAACCGCCGGTTTCACCGTATATTTTTTTGTCCGTCTACTTTTATGACATTAATTCATTAAATTCAATATATATTTTTATCGTACTAGCAATAAATCTAAAACAAATTAAATATATCTACTACAAGTTTAAATACCAACAAATCAAAGTGAAATCACAATAAACTAAAATATAATTTTTTGTTTGCCATTTTAGACTAAGACGTTACGATAACGTTACAATACAAGTTTACTAAACTAAATATAAAGCCAAAATATATAATGATATTCAACAAGATCTCGTGATCATCATATCTAAAAAATAAAAATACTGATTAGACAGAGAGAATAACCAACCATAATAATAAATCAATTGTTTATAATATCTAAACATAACAATTACACAAGCTTATCGTTGTATTTTGTTACGAATTCAGTTTCTCACATATACTCAAACACCAATTGTTGTCACACATGATTCATAGTCTCCATTGTCAAACAAATGCATTCGTTATATCATCATAGTATTGAATACTAGATAGATAAGATAATCTTTAAAAATATGGCAATACAAAATATAAACCACCTGCCACAATTTTCATTGAATCATCAAATGCTTCTACTTCATCGAAATATTAGCACAACACTATAGGTTCATTCTTAGTTTGCAACCAATTCTTTCCGCATATACAAGTCTCAACTATCCTTACACCTAATAAACTCCTAAAGGAATCAAGTATCTGACCTCCATTTGAGAATGTAGACTCAGAAGCAATTGTAGAAATTTGAATTCTAAAGAGGAAAAGAGTTTTTGATAGATTATGTTAGTCTCGAGATTATTAGATATAAATTAGGATTATTTGGTAATTATTATATATATGTAATAGAAAATTATAAATTGACAAAAATACATACAAATGACAAAACTATTGAATTTTGCATATTTGGATGAATTTTAAAAAAAAATCATTATTTTTATTTTTTTATTTTTATATATTTTTTCACCGGTCCGGTTTGGTTTTAAACCGCAAATAAAATTCTCAAACCTAAACCAAACCGATTTTGACCGGTTTGGTTTGGTTCAAAACCATTTCGTTGACGGGTCCACGTGGCACCAAACCGACGGTTTCTAAAATGCGATTTCGGTTCGATTTTCTGGTTTGGCGGTTTTTGCTTACAGCCCTACTAGTCACTGTGGGCGATGCTTTGTAGAGCATCATCACTCATATCAAAGAGAAAAGAGAAGAAGGCACCATTCACATCGGACAGAGAAGGGAACAAGGCTATTTTGTACTGGCGACTAGAGAGAGTAGAGAAGGCACTGCTCACAGCGCCGCATGGTGGTTGTAACGGCGATCGGAGAGAAAAGAAAGAGGGGAGAGGATAGAGAGAGGGGAAACATGAAAATGATATATGGTTTGGATGGGGTGAGGTATGTAAATTAGTTTATAATATTATTATTAATATTAAAATGTTGGATTATACCTAATATTTGAACAAAAAACTTTTAAACTTGGTTTTTGAATGGGAAGTTAAAAAGCTAATTTCCACATTATAATTCCATTAAGCCCATGTTGACAACCATTCAAATGAGGAGGTTTTTTTTTTCTTTTTTTTTTTAGGAAAATGAGTTTTGATATAGTGATTTTTTGGCGAATGTGTGGGTAGAAAAAGTTTAAACTTTGGTGAATGTGTGTGTAAATTATTTTATTGTGAAAATATATGGTTGGAAATTAGTTTGAGAGAAAAAGTCTTTTTTTTCCCCTCTTAATGGAGGTCAAACACGGGCAAAATATCATTTATTTAGGCCATGATTGGGTAGGAATTGTGGTTCCGTTGTGTAGCTCACTTATAAATGCCAACATTTGTAATCTGAGTTGAAATTTGTAGTCAAGAACTCGTGTTCTAAAATAATAGATCATGCATTCCTATTTTCGTCAACGCTAGATTGGAATCAACGATTCATCTTGATCTCAATCCATGTGAAAAAACCTCATATGACATTATTGCACTATATACACTTCCACAAAAAAATGTACTTATCTTATGAATATGAGATTGTATATAAAGATAGTGCAAACAACATTTATGCTTATCTGTAATGTGTATAGCAAAAAAAATAGGATTCAACTTATACTCGAGTTAAATCTACACAGAATTGTGTCGATAAAGCACCTACTAGATTTATGACTGGGTTTTGTTAAACTTTCTTTAAAAGATATTTCTAAAAGTACAGATGAAAAACACGAAGATGCTAAAAAATGCTTTCATGAATTTTTTCAACTTCAATTGAGATTTTAATTAATTATAAATTCAAATGAATTTAAATAGATTTCCATAGAATCTATAAGAATCTCATAAAAAATAGCGAGATTTAAGAAGAGTTTGTTATGCATATTTTTAAGTTCGAAATCTATCTAAATCTCTTGAAATTCTTATAAATTCACTAGTTATTGAGGACGGCTTAGTGGGACACCTCAATCAATCTACACTAGTTTTGTGTAAGGTCATCTGGATGAATGATTTTTCTCAACAGTAGACACACGTTAACAATTCTTCTTTCTTATTTGACACGCATACATGACATTGGTTGGGTGATGGTTTATTTTTTAAAAACTGAGGTTCTCTTGTATAATTAGGACTTACCCCTTATATGTGTGTGTGTGGAATGACAAGGCTCGAACATGCAACTTTCACCTTGAAATAGGGCGGTGCTCTTACCAATTGAACTACAATCCCAGGGAAATAAGGGATTTAGTAGAAAATTTTATTCTTTTTTTATCTTTGTATTTCGGAAGGACAAGGGGGTTATACCATCTCCTGGTAGATTGGCGAATTATTGGGCCGAGTTGGATTTGAACAGGCATATTGCCAACGAATTTACAGTCCGTTCGAGCACACACACACACACACATATATATACAGATTTGATCTCCTAAGCACCGTGCTTAGTTTATGCTAAGCACCGTGCTTAGGTGGTAAAAAAACTACCCACTAGTGTGCCACATAAGCACGGTGCTTAACATAAACTAAGCACGGTGCTTAGGAAACCGTTACTATATATATATATATATATACTAGGTGCAAGCAACGTGCAATGCACGTTTGCTTAGTTTATATTTAATAGTTTTGTTTAAGAATTAATTTGTTGTTAATAAAGATGTAATTTTTTTTGTTAATTAAATAATTAATGATGTAATGTTTATATAATTGATAAATAATTAAATAAAGTGCTTCTCTCTGTCGTCTCCAACCCAAAATCACAAACATAAAACTCAAAGTTCATATGATGCACAATGATATTATACTATATTCTAAAAACAAATAACAAGAAAAAGATGTCCCCAAATGGAAATACATTTTGAACATCCAATGACATTAACATCTATCAGGCAAACTTCAGTTAGCTTTGTATTCTTATTTTTGTGTCTACATGTCAAAAAAGTCACAATCATTATTTATTTCACCTCACTTACATTGAGGAAGTACCTCTCTCTGAGTTTTTCACCTCCAAATACACATATGAAGTCGGTACAGCTTACCATAGAACTATAGTCTACAGAGGGTATGTGGGATCGCGAGGTGTAATCTTCGTTCTTAGTAAGCTCATCTATTACATTGTGCTCGAGATGGAAGAATCTGAGTTGGGCGGAAACTGCAAGTGAGAAATTGGAGAAATAGGCTATTTCCTTCCTCTTTGCCCTATTTTGAAACGACTTCTATCTCTTTTCTCCCGAACCGGGCTATTTTTTTATTTTCTGTAAGGCTTCTGTGAAACAGTAGCCTGTAAGTCCAGCATTTCTCATGAATTGATTGCTGGATTTGAATGGATTAAATTGAATGTCTCCATATATTGCTTGTGCGAGAGAAAAAGATGATTATTGCGCCCATGATTAATCCAACTAAGATGATGGGCAAGCACAGCCGACCCAACCCCCGGCCACTACGGTTTCTTGGGGGCTCGGCCATGAAAAGGGGGGAAGAGCTTCTCCATTAAGGTTTTTCCAGTGTTTTGAAAACTGACCTGGTCATCAACCCGAAAAAATGTGAAGGGTCAAGGGTCAAAATGTTCAACCGGAGTTGAATCAGATGCAATAAATACATAAAAAAATAAAAAAATAATATATATATTTTAAAATTTTCATATTAATAATTCAAAGTAAATATATTTTTACTAATTAGATTCATTATCCTACAATTAGTCTCAATACTAAAAATTAAAAATCAATATGTTAAAATAGTTTACTTTGTTAAATTAAAATAATTTAAACTTATAGAAAATGATAGCTAACATTAATATATTAATAATTAAGTGTAATTTAAGTTAAATTTGAAAATTAAATAAATGAAAGAATGAAGGTGAATATTACAATTTAATTAGTTGTTATTAAAAATCAAATTAGCCAAACATACATTTGAAAATGATTTTGATGGATATGTTAACATTTTTTGGTTATATATCACTATCCCACATTGGAAGTTTATAAAACTATTAGAGTTAAGAGCATGTATAAAAGGCACAATCCCACATTGGAAGTTTATGAAACATTTGGAGAGAAGTGCATCTATAAAATGAGTATGAGATCCATTACTTCTCCATGGGTTTTAGAATTCTAAATAAATTTTGAAGCCCATTTATAAAGTTAAAAATTTTTAAACCAAAAAAGAAAAAATGGGGACCGGTTTGGCGGGTTTTAAATCGGTTTTGAAAATAATAAAAAATCGAACATGATTTGGCCCGATTTTGGGCCCCGTTCCCAATTTTTCCGGTCAAACCGGCCGGGCCGGTCCGGGTTTGACAACATTGGGTTTTTCAGTCATGGAAGATTAAAGGTTTTTTTTCGATTTTTGGGAGTTGAGGAGGCGGAGAATTCTTGTGTAAATTTGATATGTTAAGGTCTTTGGCTGCAATTTAAAGATTAGGGTTAAATTTTAAGTTTTAGTCCCTAAGGTTTTAAATAAATTCAAGTTGGACCCTAAAGTTATAGGTTTTCCATTAAAACAAGAAATTCCGTTAGTTTTTCCGTTAAAACAAGAAATTCCGTTAGTTTTTCCATTAAACCAAGAAATTCTGTTTCATAGCCACTTTTTATATATGGAAAGATATATATATATATATAAAAGAAATATAGAAATGTAACTCCTTCGCTTTCTAACATGTAAACATGGTATCAGAATGTAGGTGCATTTGAAGTTTCTTCTGGTGTGTCATCTCTATATTTTTTACTCTAGTTTCTGAAAAATCATTGATCCATCACCACCTCATGACTTCAATTTTTAGCCTCTACTTTCTGGCTTTATGATGAAGAAAAACGAAAATATCTCCTTCAGTAGTTATTGACATCTCCAAACCTATTGCCACTACTCTTGACAGGTTCCAACTACAATTTATGGGTTCAAGGAATGAAGAGTTTTCTTAATGGGCGCAAACTTGGCACATTCTCACTGCTGCTCTCATCAAACCTACTTGTGGGATAGATGAGACTGAAGAAAAAGATTGTCTCGAAGATTGAGATAGCGAGAACCATCAATTCACCACTTGGTTCCGAAACACTTTTGTTCCTTCAATTAAGTCAGTTTGCAACTTATGATACAACAAAATTACATGTGGAATTCCCTAGCTAACATGTGTTAACATTAGTGACCTTACTCATTATTATCAATTGTGGACAACTCAGCATAATCTAAAACATGATACTGAGCTATTGGTGAATGATTTTTTTGCTCAAGTACAACCTATTTGGAACGAATAATCTCAAGCTACCTCATCTCATCCAAGTTCTTATGGCTCTTCACCTCGAGTATGAAGTTGTCAAGGCACCTTTGTTGCTTTGTAATCCTCTGCCCACGTTGGATTCTGCCATCAAGAGATCACCTTTGAGGAAACTCGTCTTGGCTTGGACAAGTCCCTCATAAGGCTCATATCTGAAATTGTTCTTCCACTAATCACTAGACCTTCCTGCCATAAACTGGAGACAGTTTTGTAAATATTGTCATCAAAATGCTCACTTACCCTCTGATTGTCCGACTATTGAGTGTCAATACTGCCATGAAATAGGTCATGTTCTTGATAATTATCCCATTCGACCACCAAGGCCTAAATGGGTATTTAACAGGTTTAAACATTTATCCAAGTGTAGATCTTCTTCTTCTTCTTCTTCTGTTGTTCCTGCTACTGCTTCTGACAATTCTACTGCCATCAGCACGAGTGGTCTGGAGACCCTATTCAAATAGGAGATTGCTTCCAAATAAAAATTCTTTTTTGTCTCTTCAAATTCCACTCCAATAGTCACCTACCATTGTTTTTTTAAACCCAACATAAAATAAATTATCTCTCTTTGAATTAAACTTTCAAAAATACAATTTAGCAAAAAAAAAAAAGTCTCTTCAATTTTCACGTACAAATCAAAAGTTTTGCAAAACCAGTACCATTTTCAAGTGAAATAAAGAATTGGTAGAGTTCTTTGATCAGAAGAGGCGTCGATGTTGGAACTTTTTACGGGTTTGTAGAAAATTTTAGTGGTTTCAACACTAACACTTTCCAAATTTAGTTAGTAAAAAGTGTGTGAGGATTTATTTATCAAGGGAGTGGACACAACATTTGGCTTAGAGTGATCAAGTGGGCATTTTTGTGACATTGCACGAATTGTTAGGTTTTATTGTCCATCAACTAATTTAAAGTTTAATATTGTATTTATTTTATTTTTTGTATTTATTTAATATGTCTACTAGAAAGTATTTGTCTGGACATGGAAAAAGAAAAAAAATTAAAAAAAATTGAAAAATTTATTCAATCTCAAGTGGGAGCTATGGACAATGTGAAAGGTCTGACACTTAAGCCGCTATCACAAACACGTTGGGAAAGTCAAGTCGAAAGTGTTAAAACAATAAGATTTCAAGCACTAGAATTAAAAGCCGCTTTAAAACACTTGGTGAAAACATGTGATGATCCTAAATTTTTGGATTTTTGTTTGATTTAAATAAATTACAAAATGCAGATGATAGTTGTTTGAATTGTTAATGTGATAAGCTTGAAAAAATTTTAAAACACAACATGGATTTTGACATTGATAGATCGAAGTTATTTGCTGACTTACAAATTGTGAGAAATAGTTTGCGAGAAGAGACTAAAAAGGCGATTGAAGTGTTGGACTATATAAAAATGATGTACTATTTTCCAAATGTGTGGATTGCTTATAGAATATTATTGACTATACCAGTTATGGTTGAATCTGTCGAGATGAGCTTCTCGAAATTGAAGTTGATAAAATCTTATCTTCGATCAATAATGTCACAAGAAAGATTGAATAGGTTGGTCATGGTATCTATTGAAAAAGAAGTTCTAAAACAGATTGATTGTAATAATATAATTGTTGACTTTCTATCAAAAAAATCTAGAAGAGTAAATTTAATTTAGATATTTAAAAGTTATATATATAGGCCCTATATTTGAAATTAACATAAGGCCCCCAAAATATTCGGCCGGCCCTGAGAGAATCTCCTCATTATCTTCATGATGATCATTGTTTTTCTAATATTGTAACCTTGCATGAGCCGCCTTCTTATCGTGAGGCTAGTAAAGATCCTCTTTGGCAGCAAGCCATGAATGAAGAACTTCAAGCTCTAGAGAAAACTCTTACTTCGAAATTTGGTAGATCTTTCTCTTCGTAAAACTCCTAATATTGGACGTACATAGGTTTATAAAACTTAAAACTTGTTCTAATGGGTATGTAGAACATTACAAAGCACGTTTAGTGGTCAAGGGTTATACTCAAGAATATGGCATTCATTATGAAGAAACATTTGCACCAGTTACTCGAATTACCTTTGTTTGCAGCCTATTAGTCATTGCTATTCTGAAACATTGGAAGCTTCTTCACATGGATGTCAAAAATACTTTTCTAAATGGTGATATTTAAGAAGTGTATATGCATCCTCCACCTGGATTTCCTCATCCTCCTAACGAAGTTTTCAAGCTTCAACGTGCTTTGTATGGATTGAAACAACCACCGCAAGCCTGGTTTTTCAAATTCTGGTTTTCCAAGGATCTTGGTTTTCTCAGTTGTTTCTTGGGTCTTGAAGTTTCATTCAAGTCAGATGGTTACCATCTTTCTAAGGCCAAGTATGCTTCTAATTTTCTTTCTCATATTGTATCACATACAACAAGACTGTTTCGACTTCTTTGGAACCAAATGTCAAGCTTATTCTTATGGATGGTTCTCCTCTTGATGATCTCGCTCTCTATCGCTAGCTTGTTGGGAGCTTGGTCTATCGAACTGTGACATGACCATGTATTGCCTGTGCAGTTCACTTGGTTAGTCAGTTTATGGTTGTTTCTTGCACTTCTCACTTCTATGTCGTTCTTTGGATCCTTGGCTATGTGAAAGGGACTTTTTTTCATGGATTTCGTTTTTTTGCTCAATCCTCTCTAGTGCTATATTCTGATACAGATTGGACGATGATCTTATAGATCGTTGTTACACCACTGATTACTGTTTCTTTTTGGGCAACTCTCTTATTTCCTAGCACATTGAGAAATAGTCCGTCATAGCTCATTCCAGTATAGAGTCGAAATATCGTGTTATTGCAGATTACCGCGGAGTTACTTTGGCTTCATGGCTCATTAGAAGATATAGGTTTCTCTCACTCATCTACTATTGTTCTTCATTGTGACAATTGGTGAGCTATCTAGATTGCTCATAAAAATGTGTTTCATGAGTGTTCTGAACATATTGAGATTTATTTTCATCTTATTCGCCATCATGTTACTCTTAGTCATCTCCATTTAGTTCATGTATCTTCCTCTGATCAAACTATTGCTAATATTTTTACTAAGATGCACATGCTTGAACATGTTCACGTCTTAGCTCCTGTTTGATGGTCATTATAAAGAGAAATTGGAAAAAAGTAATGTTCTGAATAGTAATTTTTTGGAGAACGTATGGTTAAAAAGTAGGAAAAATTTTAAATTTACGTGCATGATATTTTATTGTGTAAATGTGGTTGAAAATGAGTATATAAAATAAAGAGTTTTAGTTTCAAGAGAATCAACATGGACTTAGTATGCCAATTAAATATGACATCTACAATACCATCTTGAAATTGAGGAGGATTGTTAGCATAATTTGTGGGATTGCTTAATTATAGGGAATATAGTTAACCCCCAAATCGTATACATATTTATTGGGACAATTCCATTTGTACATAAATGGATGACAATGGAGGTTGACAACCTCTCACATGCGTGCGGGCCCTGCGTGATTAAAAAAATTCAAAAAAAGTGTACCCCTATTGCGAGCGTTCGGTCATCCTCAATTGTCATCGATTTCGGTATATGTAGCTAGGGATGGGCAAAACCTAATCGAACCCGCCCAACCCGAACAAACCTGACCGGGTTGGGTTGGTTTTTTGTTTTTACAAAGGTTGGGTTGGTTGGTTGGTTGTGTAGACAGGTTGTGTTGGGTCGGGTCATGGGTTAACTCATAAAAATCGAATAAACCCGCCCAACCCGACCACCTACTTTTAAAAAAAAAAAAAAATTCCTAAAAAGTAAAAAGAACCTAAAAAGTATGAGTAGATAGCATAACTGTAATTACTTTGGTGCATTTTAGAGGAGGAGCTTACTATCCTTCCCATAATAAATGTAATAAAAGTTTTTCATGTTATGTTAAATGCACTTTGTTCTTTGTAAGTTCAGCTAATGAGGATTGAATAAAATAATATATAATTTTATTTATTTATTTAATCTTGTCTATCCGAATTTAGTATAATAGAAAATTGAATAACTTTATTTTTTGTTGACAAGTCGTCACAAGCCGACCAACCCAACCCGACCCGACCGATACTTGATTAGGTAACCGGTTGGGTTGGGTTTCAACATTTACACGGGTTGGATTGTGTTAAATTTTGATCAAACCGATCACATTGGATTGAGTTTGAGTTGAAGCAAAAATCGACCCAACCCAACTCATGTCCACCCTTACATGTAGCATAGTTGTATTTATTGTATCTTTTCTTTTACAGCATATGTTCTTATGTGTAAATAGAATTATACCATGCATCACATGTATAAGCCAAATATATAATTCTCCCACTAGAAAGCAGACATTTTCAATTGTGTGAGTACTCAATCTCAAATATTTAAATACGTTAGTAACGAAGACTATACCACGTTAAATATTAAGAACATCTCCAAAAGACTTTTTATCTATAAAGAACATTTTATGCATAATAGAGTGAAACTTTAAAATTAGAGAGTAAAACTTTTTACACATTCCAATAATACTCTTTATTTTACATAGTTATTAAACCAAATCCGACCGTCGACCCGAAAAAATGATTGGGTCAAAGTTAGTGGTTCAATCGATAACTCAGTGGTTAAACTGGTATGTCATTGTTAGATCGTAATTTTGACTAAAATATATTTTTGAACTAAAAAGAAAACGAGTTGGCTAAATTTAAATATATATGTTTGGCTCGCAATTTGTGACTAAAGTTCTCAAGTTTCTCAAATGGTCAAGGAAGTCAAATTTTTCATGAAGCATTTGTTCATTTCCCATTTTATACTCTCTAAGTTCACTGTTTGAGGACAATGTGGACATTTCATTTATTTTTTCACTTGATGGGTCGGGTTGATTTGGCCCAATATTTTCTTAAGTAAGCCTCTCAAAGACGTTTCCCTCTCTCTATTTCTTTCTGTACATTAGATATTTTCTTCAAATAGGCTTCTCAAATATGTTTCCTCTCTTCTTAGGAAATGGTGGCTTTCTTAGTGTACATTAGGCAAACTATGTTACGCCCCAATGTTCATACATCTTGAGGTGTTACAAAAAATTTCAATTTTCGAGAAAACGATAAAATAATATTCTTTAAATAAACATAAATGAAGTATTTATAATAAAGACATAATCACAAATTAATAACTGTTTTGAACAATTTGAATAAACTAATAATTTAAAAGAAAAAAATGAACTTAGTTTATCTCTTCGATCACCTTTGGCATTTTGATGCACCATCCCGCCACAGCTCCAATCGACCTAAACTAGTCTGTGAAATTTTGTAAAAGTGAATATTTTTTTTAAAAACACTCAGTAAGATACGTGCAATTTCCATACGTAATTATATAACAATAATATAGATAATTCATACCACATTTCTCTTTATGAAGTATATTGGTGACCAAACGAGATACCCATCATTTCTCATTTTGAATTCCTGAAGGATTTCACATTTTGTTAGGTCGAACCCGAAGATCCATTGGTAATTCATGCATAAATTACTGAACATAAAAGTATAAGAAAACAAATCACTTGCACAAAAGTATCTTATCTTGATTGATCAAACGAGCTCCTGATGATAAAAAAAATGTACTTAGAATTTACAGGTACTTTATATGAAAGCTGTTGTGTAAAATTCTGTGGTAGTGAATTGTGGGATATTGACACACTATTTATAGTTGAAAAATATAGTGTTTGTGTCATAGTAAAATTAGGATAAAAAATTGTATTTATCACATTTGATAAAAATTGAATTTCTGGTAAACCAACCACAAGGTGACATGTG
This sequence comes from Fraxinus excelsior, assembly GCA_019097785.1. Classification (NCBI taxonomy): domain Eukaryota; kingdom Viridiplantae; phylum Streptophyta; class Magnoliopsida; order Lamiales; family Oleaceae; genus Fraxinus; species Fraxinus excelsior. The sequence continues at coordinate 14,159,953 of CM032633.1, read as the reverse complement.
TATAAATATTTATCACAACAAAAAAGTGGTTGCAACTTGAGTTTAAATAGAATTCTAAAAAAAACATAAAATAATAATAATACGTATTCCCTCAAGTGATTATCCAAAAAACTCAAAATTCAATAAAATAACTTAATTAAATTACAATTTAAGGAAAATCTTTCGACCTCGATAAATTGGGCTTCGCTTATCCAAATTAACTTTTTCTTGAGTCTAATTTATATGATTAAAAACAAGCTATCCAACAAGACTCATACTGATATATTTTTAGTTGTTGTAACAATATCTAAAAAAATGTAGCCCATGATCGAAGTTAATAAATATATCACTTTAGTCCCTCAACTTTCAAAAATAAAAATATGGCATGTAAAATAATTTAATTCCATTCTAAAATTTTTTAGGGTGTTACAATCTCCCCTGCTTAAAAAAAATTTCATCCTCAAAATTACATCAACTACTTGAAAAATTCTAAATACTTGACAATTGACATAATATATCATAATATAAATCAAGATGACTCATAACATGCTAAAGGAATAACATTTCTTTTCATACATTAGATCAATTGGAGTGATCGAGTAGTGAACACTATGTGCCAAGGATTCTTCCTCTCATTACATGTTTAAAACTTTAAATTTTACATTGTTCGTAAACTTCTAATATTTATGAAAATATTATGCATTTTTCTTTTGTAATATCAAAAATTAGGATTTTCTCGAAATAGAAGTTTCTGAAAATGGATTTTTTTTGAAAGGTTTGAAATATTGTATTTCATCTCGTTAATTTGAATAACGCGCAATCGAAAAGGCTTCCAGATGAAGAGGGGGTCATAACGGACCGCTTAAATCTCAAGCTCTTCTTAGACAATTTAGGTCTTTTTGACAAAGCCTTTCAATTTTGCAATTACACAAATCAACAAAACTCTAACAATAAATCAAACATAAAGTCTCTGGTAAAAAAACAATTTTTTTTCATCACTATTCACGAATTTTTTTTACAAAGTCTACATGAAAGTAAAACATTTGCTCTGATACCAAAGTGTAACGCCCCAATTCTTCATCATCTTGAGGTGTTACGAAAATCTCAATTTTCTAGAAACGATAAAATAATATTATTTAAATAAAAATAACTGGAATGTTTATAGTGAAAACATAATCACAAATTAATAACTGTTTTGAACAAATAAAATTTAATTTAAAGAAAATAAATAAACTTAATATTTTATCTCTTCGATCACCTTTGGCAGTCCGCTGCACTATCCCGCTACAGCTCCAATCTACCTGAACTAGCATGTAAAAATTTTGTAAGAGTGAGCATTTTAAAAAAACATCCAGTAAGATATGTGCAGTTTCCATATGCAATTATATAACAATAACATAGATAATTTATACCACATTTCTCTTTATGAAGTATATCGGTGATCAAGCGAGATACCCATCATTTCTCATTTTAAATTCCCGAAAGATTTCATATTTTGTTAGGTCGAACCTGAAGGTCCACTGACAATTCATACATAAATTACTGAACATAAAAGTATAAGGAAACAAATCACTTGCACAAAAGTATCTTACTCGATTGATCAAACGAGCTTCTGATAATAAAAAATGCACTTAGAATTTACAGCTGCTTTATATAAAAACTGTTGTGTAAAATTCTGTGGTGGTGAATTGTGACATTTGCACACTATTTATACTAAAAAATAGTAGTTGTGTCATAGTATAATTGTGATGAAAAATCGTGTTTATATCTTTTGATAAAAATTGAATTTCAAGTAAACCAACCACATGATCGTGTTTATATCATTTTATATAATATAATATTACTTTCTTTTCTTAATTATCTTAAAATTTATTTTATTAAGTAATAAATTAATACTCATTAAATACGATCTTTGAATTGAAATAACTTGGACTTAACTTATGCAAACTAATTATTTCTCGAGTCGAAGACTTCTAATTAATTACAAACTACAGAAGGAGTTCATATTGATATAATTATTATCATTTTATCAATAATTAATTATTTGATTCAAAATAATATTGGATTTTATATTAGCCAATCAACTTTTCAAACTTATAAAAATAAAGCAGATAGAACAAATAATTTTATTCTATAAAATTTTCGGGACATTGTGTATATAGTAGGAAACAATTAAAGAAACACATAAAATTCCAAAGAACCTATAAAATAAAATCCTACTACTTTTCCTAAAGTACGTAAATGGGAAAGTCTTCAATATAATATATCTAATAGGTTCAAAAAATTTATATCAAAATGAATAGCACTATAATCATCACAATTTGCCCTTTTTATAAATGACGAGATAGAAATTTTACTTGCAAATGGTCTAAATAATATAGAGAGAATTATTTTGAGGTCTTTCCAGTTTGATTACTCAATGATGTTGCCTGTCAGCGATTTCAAAGAAATCAACTCCCTTCACTGGCGTGAAGGATATTTGCCAATTTCTCAGGTATGTGTTAGGTTTTTAGGTTGGCAATTCTGTGGATAAAAGAACTAATCGGTAACGTATTGTAAAAGTCAGGAGCCTAGGGTGCAATTTGTATAAATTGGGTTATAAGGTCTAGGATTCGAGCATGAAAAGAGGAGTAACACAGCGCCACATTTTCGCTAGCCTATCGTCTGAAAACTGCTCGAGCAATAAAAACAGAATCCCTGTCGCTCATGTGTCGCCGAGGTTTCGCTCCAGCGACAAGTTTATACGGAAAACTCTAATTTTGGTTTTTAAACAGATTTTTCTGGTCCATTCAACCCAATTACTCTCTCCTATAAATATCCAAGCTATTGAACGGAATTTTAAGTTGATTTTCATTATTTTCATTGCCTCATCTTATTCACCAAAGATCCAAGAACATATTCTCCTTTGTGATTTATATTTTCTTCTTGAGATCATATAACCACTTGGTTGGAAAAACATCTTATTGAAGAATTCAAAACGCATACTTCCTAAACATCCTTAGGAAAGTACTTTCTCAATTGGATTTCAGAAGTTTCTGAAGGTTGAGGAGGGTTGGACTGCAAGCACAGGAAAAGCACAAGACTTGGAGATTCTTGGATATCCACTTGGAAGAGACAATTGAAGAAAATTAGGAAGCTGGACAGAGATAGCGGATCTTGGAAGCTAGAGGAGGTAGAGTAAAAGATTCGCCAGGTGTGAAATCCCACTGTATTCGAGGAGTCAGGGATTTTGGTAGATCTAGCAGGTTGGCTAGATAGCATCTACGGTAGCAGATTGTGAGTCCGAAAGAAACAACAGATCTTAGAGATTACATGAATTACAATCGCGGGAACTAGTAGAATTTGCTAGGCTGGAAACAGACTGTAACCCATATTGTCTAGAATGGAGGAAACTAGCTTGTTCCCGGAGTTTTTACTGAGTTGGGTTTCTCCATCATCAATATTGATGTTATTTATTGCTTTATTATTACAAACTACGGTAATTCAATTTAGGATAATTGTGTTGTTTGTTTAACCATCTAGAAACAATTAAAAGTGACTTAATGTGTGTTTTGATTTTGTGATACAGGTTGATTAAAATGAAAGAAATAAGCAAAAGTTGGTAAAATTGGAGAAGAGACTAAATTGTAAGAGATCCAAAGTTTGGGGACTGAAGTGAAAATACTCCAAAGTTGTGTTGGACCTCACAATGAATATTTGAGAGTTCTAGGAGTCAATTGGATAAAGAAAGAAGTCAAATGGATTAAATTTAGGCAAATTATGATCACACATCAATTTCCAACCAAAAAAGTTATGCTCCGAATTTTCAGTCTCATATTGAGACTCATTTTTGACATAAAGAACTTTCGAATTGGAAAATGTTATATAAAGCGGAGTTGTAGCCCTTAGAGTTATCTTTCTAATGCATATTGAATCGTCTCAATCGGATATCGAGAAAAACAGTTATGATAAAAAAACTAAAAAAATGCGCAGTATTGAATTTTCATCCAAAACTGGGTGCCTCAATGCTGCAATAGTGGCGCCGCAGGCCACCGTTGCTGAAATTCAACAGAAACCGGGTGCCGCAGTGCCATGATTGTGGCGCCGAGATGCCGGTGAGCAAGAAAAAAGGTTTTTGAGTTTTTGGACTCTTTTTTCCTGGCCCAACACGACTTCAACCCTTCTAAGACTTCAAAATACTATAAATAAAACATTTAAAACCTAATTCGAGGGAGGAGAACGGTTTAAGAGGCAATGGAGAATTCAACACAATTCTTCAAGAAGAAAGGAGGAAAAAATCACGAGATTCAAGAATAAGATAAAGAATAACAAGAGAAGAAATTGAAGATCTACATCCTCGTTTTTCTATTCTCTTCCCTATATCTTTTTATATGAATTTTAGTATTTTAATAAATTACATGAGCTAAATTCATTATCTAGGGTTTGATTGTAGCAAAAAACTTGAGAATATGGATTGATTAATTTTAGTTATTTCTATTAGATTTTCCGCATGTGTTTATTTGTATTATGATTTTAATGTTTTCAATTAATTGGTCACTAATTGAATGATTTGATACTAGTCAATTCCGGCACTTGAGAGAGAAAAGTTTAGGCATGATCATAAGAATAACAAAACTCAGGAAATTATATGTTTCAAGAGAAAGTATAATTTCTTTGAAGCATATTCCATTTAAGAACCGCGAACTTGATAAATTCTATATTTTAATTCGGAATAGATATATTGGAATTGAAATATAGGAATAGTTTTTACTCGGCACTCGGGAGAGGGAATAAAATTACGTCAGTGTTCTTGCTTATAAACTTTGGAAAATTGATTATAAATAATTATATAATTGAGAATCATATTTGATAGTTAGGTGAAGTCATAACCCTGGGCTTCTCATTTGATTATTCTTCTAGCTTGCATTTATTTGTTGAATTCGTCACCATATTAGTTTTAAAAAATATTGATTATAAAATTCATTCATCTAAATAAAATAGAGGCTATATAATTATAGTATTTAGTAGAAATTTGAATTACAATCCATGTGGGTTCGACACTTTAAATTGTCATTATTATATTACAAAATTTGACAACGTACACTTACGGTATAATTTACGTTACATAAAACGTGTGACAAGTTTTTGGCGCCATTGCGAGAGATTGTTTTATTTTATTTTTACTAATATTATTACCAACTAGCCTTTGTTTTAATTTATATATTTTTTTATTTGTTAATTTTGGCTACCTACCCTGATCTATCTGGTATTCTTTTCAAGTACTATTAAATATTATATGCATGATTCTAACATTGGTAAGAGAATAGAACAATTGCAATAAGTAATCTCGACATGGATATAAATTACGTGCTTGTAGAAGATATCTTTTGTCAGCTTTGCTATATGATGCATTATACTGAGCATTGTTTGCATACACGCACCGACTCCCGTACGGTAAAGCTTCTAAAGTTAATACAATATTTAAGATGTCGAAAACAAGAAATTGACAAATTTGATGAAGACTACATGCCTTTGGGAGATTATGTATCTGTCGATTGGGATGAGGATATCGTACTTATGAGAAATAGTCCTCCTCTGTTGAATGAGAAAGCAATTGCAAAATACAGTAATAAACTTGCCAAGTTGGAAGAGTGCATCATATGTATTGGGGATTGGAGTTACTGGAATGAATTCAAAAGATAGAAATACAATCCACTTGAAATAGTTGAAAAGAAAGACTTCTCATTGCTCGTGGATCTAGAATGCGAATCGATCGGTCAATTCGAAGAAATTTCAACGATCGTAGAAGAGCTTAAAGTGAATGACAACTTCATCACAAAGGAACCGAATGAAGAAGTAGAAATCAATGAAGATCAAAACAATGTACATTCGTTCAAATTCATTGATTATATAGAAATTGATTTTGTGATTAAATTCGATGATGAAGTTGAAGTCTATGTTGTTGAGTTTGAATTGGATGGAATGGAAAAATCTTATAACATTGAAAATGACATTGTTGAAGTTTGGAAAAATAACGAAGAGTGGAGTAAAATAAAAAAATGAGCAAGGCTTCAAAAGTTTTTTTCAAAGTTCCATGACAGGATTGCCAATGTCAAGCTAATGACGTTAAATGAGCGCTTCTTGGGAGGCAACTGTTGACATATAATTCAATATAGCTCAATTTGTTTTGATTATAACAAACAAGATACTTATGTTTCAAACAAGTCTTGTTTCTTGAGTTTTACACATAAATCTTCTTAAACATTCAAAGGCTCAAATTGTCATCTATTGAAGAATAAACGATCAAAAGATACTTCGAAGAGAATAAGAGCATTGAAAATTAGAGTTTAGAAGTTGTTTAATTATTGAAACTTCAATTCATATGTAATGGTATTAACTCATTAATCTTTAGCAAATGCATAAATCTCAAATTACTTTCATAATTCATCACTTGCATAAAAATGTTTTTGATTCATAATATGAAATAGATTTTGAAAAAATGAATATTTTGATATAAATTAATTTTCAAAATTTGTATACTTTGGTCGACCGTTCTACTCGACTGAAATGCTCAGCTAAAATTTCAGCAGTTTAAAATATACAATGGCTATATTCACCATTTCGGTCGACCAATATGCTCGACATGGTCAACAGAAAGTTGCTGATTTTCAAACTTCTTGACCTATAAATAGCTCACTATTTTGCATTCAATTTCAACCACTTACAAGAGCAATTAAGAGAGTATATTTATTGAAAATCATTGAGCTAACTTGATTGTATATTCTATTTCATTTATTACAAATAATCTCTTGATTGATAAAACTAGTTTCATCTATTTCATCAAGAATTCTATTTTGCAAGAAAACTTCTCAATATCATCTATTTTCAATTCTTGATAAAAGTTTTATTTGTCAACACTTATATTGAAGTGTAAATCTCTCTTCATACTTAACTTTTATTATTTGTTAAGAGAGATCATATGTTGAATTTGATACAAAGATACAAACTATTTCATTATCCATAATTCATCAAAGTTTACAATATAAACACTTGAACTTTACTATTTTCTATCTATTGAAGTGTTATCCTAACTTTCTAAACACTTAACTTGATTATATTATTTTTTAAGAAAGTTTTTTCAATTGTAAAATCATCATTTATATTTTTGGTGGTTTCAAGAGTATAGTGAAAACTCGATTATTGTTAAGGATATGTGCTCCTCGTTGTGAGTAACCTAAGAATAAGTGATTCTTGTTGTAAGTCACTTAAGGATAAGTGCTCCTTGTTGTAAGTCACTTAAAGATAAGTGCTCATTGTTTATAAGTTACCATTATAGTGCATTTGGTCTTGCTCGTGACGGAGAGTTTGGTAACGAGGACGTAGAACACATTATGTATCGAACCCCATTAAATTCGCTTGTCATCGTTATATTATTGCACTTTACTTTAAATTTCTATTTACATTGTGCTATATCTATTTAAGTGTTAATACTTGAATTAAGTTATCAAATTTGTATATTTACTTCTCTTATTATATTTTGTATTTATATCTTGTGTATTAAATAGTTTTTAAGACTAATTATCGAAAAAGTTTCAAAAACCAATTCTTAGGAAAATGCATGATGAATTATATTCTCTACTGTCCCTGCATTTTTTTTTCGACTTAATAGAGTTCATCAACTTAATGTCCTATTCTGTTATGCTAGCCAAGGCTTAAAGAGCACATGCAATATTATATTAATCATCCAAATAAGTAAGTTGTCAATTGAGGTCAGCGAGAATTTCCTGAGCTATTCTTAGAGAAGGAAAATAACTAAATATTCGTTGTAATTTCTGACTTGGTTTTTGTTGTTAAAATTTGAAGTGTAGCAACTGTGTCTTCTTTAATTTCTTTGAATAGGATGGAATAAATGTTTTGCTGTCATCTTTCCTTTTCTATTTTTCTTGATTCATAAATATATGGAGACGTTTGTAGCAAATATGGGGTTCGGGAATTCACGCTTCTGCTTAATATACCATTGTGCGATTTTGATAGTTTCTACTGTCTTACTTTTAGTTTTACCATAATTGATTGCTTACTATCCTATATTCAAGTGACAAACGGTTTTCTCGTATTGCTGACATAATCAGAATGTTATACATTTTCTCTTTCTTTTTACGTAATTTTTAATTTATTTTTTGTCCGTCTTGTCTTCTAAGTTGATGAGAACCACGTAGCAACGAATACTACGTAACTCACAACAAGATTGAAGATACCAAGAAAGCCCAAAGAATAATCTCAGTTTTGAATTTGAACCAAGAATTAATGAACCAAGCAACCAAAATAAAACGAAGTTTGAATGACCTCTTTATTACACAACACGTGATCTGTACTCGGTGTTGAACACCACAAGAATCTCTTGATAAGTTCAGAATGTTCTAAGAAGAACAAAGTTTGAAAAGCGCAATATCTTCTCGAATATATCTCAATAATAAATTTGTTAAAAGGTCCATACAATGAATAATGATGAAGTATTTATAAGAAAAGACTAAACCCTAGTTGAAATCGGAAATAACTTGCTAAGATTACAAAATATCGCAATAAAATAGAATTCTAGTGAAATAAGAAAAATTCGCGAAAAGGGGGATTTTCCTTCAGTTTGTACCATACGACCGCGTGGTACATTTAGTTGCGGTTGCATGGAAACCAGAAATTGCCCCTCTTGATTCCCTGTTGGTTGTTGTGCGACCGCATGAGGAATCCATCCTTGCGGTCGCATGGTAGTCCGACTGGCCTGCTTTCGTTTTGGCTTCTAACGCATTGATCCACTTGGTTTCCGACTTCGATCCCAACGTGAAACTTGCCTTTTTTTCGTGTAGATCATAACGTCGTCCATTGTTGCTTTCACAAGTAATCACATCGCTTGATTTACCCGTTTTACCCTCGATCGCGTAATCGATCCTCATTTGATAATCAACGAGTCTCGTCCTGGGCTCAGCTTCGTCGGGCTCGACTCCTGAATCATATCATAAGTAGTTTTCATGCATCTCCCTAATGTTTCTTTTTCTTTTTCCTTTCTCTCGATTTTATTGTAGAAGCGTCCGTATTTTGCAAGAATCTTATCCATAAATTTGAACTTTGGATTGCTTTGAAGCTTCAAGTGGCCAATGGGACTCCTTGGATGTATTTCTCTTCATCTTACTTGTCAATTGTCTTCTGTATAGTATTTGTAAATACGACTTTACAATACTTACGAACCTTATTGTATTATTTTATGGTTAAAAAATTATTAATATTTCTTTTGCTTTGTTTCCTCTCATCCAGAATTTTGTAGGGTGGGACACGATCTGTTAATTACCAGTGGCATTCATTTGAATTTATGTTTGTTTGAGATGAAAAAACTTGTGTATTATATAGTTTGAAATAGTTTATGTTGCTTTTGTTATCGATGGCCATGATTAGGAGTCTTGTGCAATTCTGATTTCAGGATCTGAAGCTGTGGTTTCCAATAAACCTTCAAACATCGATCCCTAGTCTATTGTCGGGGATGAATCATCTTTATCAACATAACTTTTGTTCGCGTGAAACCCGCAAGCGTACAGGATCGTTGTACAAGTAATAAGATTTGTGAGTTAAGAGTATCGTTCCCACGAGGAATAAAGTCTAATATGTAGTTTAATAGCTACTATTAAATTCGAATTGTGGTCATATCAAAATAGATGGTTTGTATGATTTCTATACTAATCCTAAACTAACAAAACAAATAAAGTATTTATATAATACGTGAATGTTTGTATTGGAATCATGAATCCCCCTATTTCCATCTATTTCAATTCTCAATAATTAATCTAGTACATTCATGCATTTTTGACAATCGATAAAGCTAATATGTTAAATGTTCTTTTCCAAGATACATCAACCTATGACTAACACGAGACGATCATATTCCTAGTCCGAATTCATATGAAAGTCATGCATTTGGTTTAGATTATCAATAAGATTGCATGCGTGAAAGAGATTATTCCTAATTCTAACTACACATGTTGATTTTACCGCGTTCTAGACTTATTGTGAGTATTCCTACACTACAACAAGCAACTAACTACTTAATTGGTGATCAAGCAATAAGTAGTGCAATGGGTATGTAAAATCAATCAACTAATAACACAAAAATCCTAAATTGATATCTTGAATTAAAATAAATGAAAATAGGGTTCAAACATTCATCCAATACAATGAAAAACTAGCCTAACATATTTAAAATTAAATTACAAAGGAACAATTGGAAAATCATCACCCGGAAAGAAGAAATAATGAAGAATTGGAAATTTTCCACGTTCTTGATATGAATCTTGAATCCGGATGAAAAATCTTCAATATCCTATGCAATTCGCCTTGATTCCACGTTGTTGGCCATGTTCTTCGCCTCCAAAATATGTATAATATAGAGATTTTTAGGTCTAGAGAGGTTCCCCTTATGTGTATCCCTCGTTTTCTATTTATAAGAGTCAGAAAATAGGTCAAAATCCCGTTCAATTTGGTTTCCAAAAGAGTTTGAATCACGAAAAGAAACTAAAGATTCTTCTGCGGAAAAGGCCTATGCGCGCGCACCGTTATAAGTGTTGCCCGCGCGCTGTAGAACCAACTGACTCTCGGGTTGGGGGAAATAAGGCCGTGCGCGCGCGCCATGAATTGCCTGCGCGCGCGCAGGTTTGTCTCTGAACAGCTTCCGGTATTTTGACCATAAATTTCTCTACACATATCCGATTGAGCTGATTCAAGTTGCGTTAGAAAGCTAATTCAAAGATCTACAATTCTTACAGAAATATCAATTTTCCAATTCGAAAGATTTCTATGCCAAAATTGCGTCTTAATGTGAGCCTGAAAATTCGAAGCATAACTTTTTCGGCTGGAAGTTGATATGTGATAATACTTGGACTAAATTTCATTCCTTTGGCTTCTTTCCTCATCCAATTGATGTCTAACACTCTCAAATATTCATCGCGAGGTTCGACGTAACTTTTAAATATTTTCATTTCAGCCCCCGAACTTTGTATTTGATACAATGTACCATTTTTCTGCTATTTTTGCATTCTTTTCTTCAAATTTTCATCAAACATTGAGTTTTACCTATGCAATAAAATATAACACAAATTAAGCAGTATTTTATCCAAAGAACAATAAAATATCATCATTTAGGACCTCGAATAAGTGTAGAAACTACACTTATCAACTTTCATCATGCTCTGTATTCATAGAGTGTACTGTGTTGGCTGCACAACAGCTGATAAAAAAGGCACAGTGAAACCAAAGAAAATGGTAGCAGTTATAAACAAAACAAGACTTCCAAGGACAATCATGATATAGCTGTCAAGGTGACTTGACCAAAGGGAAGGGCGCTTTTTTATTTATAAGCATCAAATTCTTCTACCTCTCGCTTAATTAATTATAATTATTTTGATTGTATGGTCTCTTTAATTTCTCTATCCCCAGGTATATAAGAGAGAAGGGGAAACTTGTCCAAGCATATTCTTCTCAGGATCTCGAAAAATTTCTTGTAAGTTTATTTGTATTACATTGATCCTTTATCTATTATTTATAGAAATTATTCTTAAAGTAAGCATACCCCCCTTATACCCAAGTTATTAGTTTCTTACCATTTGGCTAGGGACGGGTCATAACATATGCTAAGTATCTTTTTGTTTGATATATTGGAACCAACGTTAGTTTTTTCTGTGATTATTAAAAGAACTATGCAACACTTACAGAAAGAGGGTGATGTAGTTGGATTTACAGATACTCACAAATGCAGGAGGGGATGGGTTTTTTCTGGTGGGACCCACACATGTGAGTGGTTGTAAAACATCTGTGAATTTTTTTTCTGTACATATGGTTTATTCCTTATTAAAAAGCCAGTGAAAGAGAGACAAGATGTTAAATGATAGAATCTCACATTGAATAAAGATGAAAACATAGATCAATTTATAAGGGTTTGAGCTACGCCTCTTAATAATGTTGACATTTTAAGATGAAACTTCAAATCTTAACATGGTATTAGAGTTCGTTAAGCTTCAACGAGCAATTCGATCCGATTAAGATTCAAAAAAATTAAGCACACAGATTTCAAGATTGGTCTACTCAAACGAGCCACCATCTTGTGGGAGAATGTTAAGGGATAAAATCTCACATCGAATCAAGATGAAAACATAGATCAATTTATAAGGGTTTGAGCTACTCCTCTTAATAAGGTTGACATTTTAAGATGGAACCTCAAATCTTAACATAAGATTAACAAAATTAGCAAAATTTATAAAGAATTAAAATATAAATTAACTCTAAGATTTTACAAATCTATAATTAACAATAGATTAAAAATTCTGAGTTAAGAAATTACGTAAAATATACAACTATCTAAAACTAAAAATTCTGTCGTGCACTCTGGTGTAAATGGTATCAGAGCCATGTTACGAACCTAAAATAATGAATAATATAATGGATGAAGAAAACATAATTGAAGAATTTTTGAAAAAAAGTAGGAAAACATAAAAAATCAAGTTATCCTTATTTACCTAAAAATAATACAAATGAAAGTTTTAAATATGTATACAAAAGATTGAAAAATCTATAATATAATATACAAATAGGAAATGCAATAAAAATCTTAAAGGAAAAAATAGGATTATAATTAACCCACCCTTAGATTTCAGGATAACACAAAAAGATGAAAATAAAGGAAAAAAATCATGAGATAAATCAATATATGATTACAGAGATTGAAGACTTAGAACAAAAATACTTAGAATATACTGGCGAAAAATATAATGAATACAAAAAACAGTTAGAAGAATTGACTGAAAAAATGGAAAATATAAAAATAAATATTAATCCATCATCTAGTTATAGTATAAAACCAGAAAACTTTAGTAGTGATGAAAAATATGAGAAATGGCTTCCTCATACACCAATACCTAATAAGGATTGTATTAATCAATATAGAAAAACACAAAAAAGTATACTGGAAATGTGAGAAAACAATCTATAAAAAAAATAAATCCAATGAAATCTTATAATGAACCAATCCATACAACATGAATATGGTTAGATCTAGAATGTGTATATAAAAATAAAGCTATTGAAACATGGATGAAAAGTACAAATTTAGCTATACAATTTAATAAATGGGAAACATATACAGCCTACGGATTTATAGAACATACATTCAGAGGAATAGTATCTGAATGATGGAGAAAACTACCAGAAAATATTAAGAAAAGAATAAAGTATGGAGAAAATACAACTAAAGCATTAGATAATAGAAATGCCTTGAATAAACAGAATATACAAGAAATATTAAAAATGTTAGAAAGAGCCCTAAGAACATAATTCTTAGGAGATAAATTCTCAGTTAACGAAGAAACTAGAAAATAAGATGAATATAATGAATGAATGATAGCAATGAAAAATTTAAGAATATGTGATATGTGTGAAATAGAAAGACATACATGTAAATTCAAGGAAATATATTATATACTAAAGCAAGGAGATTATCAAGAAAATAAACATGTACTAAGAGCTTATTTCATTAAGTTACCATTTCCATGGGGAAATAAATTACTAAAAGAATACGAGAAATTACTACCTCTTGGAGAAGAAGAAGGTGTAAATGTAGATAGTCTTGGAAATAAGATTGAATTCACAAAAAGAATGATAAGTACCTGGTGTAGAGAAGCTTTATAAAGTAAGAAAGCATACAAAATAAGAAAAAATTATTTGTGTTGCTACAAATATTTAGGCCAAATTGAACAATTTGGATGTTATAAAAAGAAATATAAGTCATATAAGAAACATAAGAGAAAATTCAAAAACTATAAAAGATTTAAGAAAAGAAGTTTTAAACCACATAAAAAATATTTTAAAAAAAGAAATTGGCATGGGAAACCCAAACCAAAATACATCAAGAAATGTAGATGTTTCATCTGCAATGAAGAATGACACATTGCTTCTCAATGCCCTAAAAAGAAAGATAGACAGAATGTAAAAACTCTTAGAATTCATGAAAAATTCCAAAATGATAGTGATATAGAACCAATTAAATATTTTGAAGATTTAAGTAGTAAATGTAGTAATATTTATGAATTAGATACATCCTCATCAGAAGAAGAATATGAAAAGATAGTATATATGAATCAAGAAATACAAGAAATAAACCAAGAAATGGAAGTAGAAACAATTGAGGAAGGTGAAGATTCAATAGAAGGTATAAACCAAGAAATTACCTTTGATATTAAAAAATACAAAGGAATAACCAAAAAGATACTAGATTTACAAGAAAATGACGTATTTCATCAAGAATTTTTAGGAATACTACCAAGAGTAAATAAAACAATTGTAAGTATAAATTATAAAGAAATACCTATTTATATAGAAGATATACTAGGAAAGACAAAAATTCATATAATCACAAAAGAATGGGTAAAACAAAAGTTACCAAAATTTTAGAAAATGTAAGAAGCAAACTGAAATGTATTGAGATAGGAGGAATACAAGTTATGGTAAAAATATACTTTAAAGAAGGTATGAATATACCAATAGAAGTATATTGCATGGATAATAGAATCTTACAAGATCCTATAGATGCTCTGTTAGGAACTATTGTAGGAAATTTAGTTTACCAAAAGATAATGTTCACAGTAAAACCAAACTATGCTATTTCAATAATTGATGAAAATATAGATCAAATTTTCAATCTATACTATAGAATTGGGAACTTAAAAATGCTAAAAAAAGTAAAGTTATTAGTATTAGCATAAAATCAATTTTTGCTTTTAGTACTAGTTATCACAACAATTTAAGAAAAATAACTGATAACATTATCATACATAAAAATTTTAAAGAATTGACTGAATATATACCTCCTAGAAAATACCAAGAACATGAAGTAATCATACCAGAATAGATAATGCTTGACTTTGACAAACAAGCAAGAGAAATCAATTCTGAAGGAAAATTGATAAGAAGAAATAGTATCAGCCTAGAAGGAGATAATCTTATTGAAAGATTCCCCTCCAGACAAGGCTCTAAGATAAGCCAACCTAGAAAATTAAGTATTGCTGAACCAACAAGTTCTCAATACTATATCAAAACTAGATATGTTAATCAAGAAGGATATAAGAAGAATCTTCTTGTCCTTATAGATACTGGACCAGATAAAAGTCACGTAAATGCTAAATTTGTTAACAATTTAATAGACTTTGAATTACCAGAACCATATATATTCAAAGATTATTTGGAAAATAATCTTGAAATAAGAAAATATGTGAAATTCTCTCTTATATTTATAGGAGAGGATGAAAAAGAATTTACTAAAGAAATAATTCTATATAAAGATGAATTATATGGAGTCAATCGTTCACCTATAATGTTAGGAATGAACTTTCTTGAAAAATTTAGTCCTTATAAAATTTGTCAAAGATATTTAAAAATAACAGTTGATGATAATCCAATAATCATATCAAGAATAGATGAAAATATGAGATCATTGTTGTCATGGAAAGAGTAATAAATACTAATCACATGAGTCCATATATTGAAATTACACTCAATATAATAGGTTATTGCAAAATTAAATTTCATGCATACTTAGATACAGGAAGTACAATAAGTTTGTGCTTGCCAAGTGTATTACCATTTGAATACTGGAAATATAATTAAAAAAAGGTTATTACCGCTACAATAGCAGGTGGGAACAAGGTAATATACAACAAATATGCTGCACAAGTACATTTTCTAATATCCTTTAGAGAAGTGTTTGTTGATACAATATATATGTCAACTACAATTGGATGTGATGTTTTATTAGGACAAAACTTTCTACTAAAATATGCACCATTTATACAATATATTGATAGATATATGTTCACAACTCATTGTGCACATAAGATATTTACACCAAAAATCACTAAAGCTGTTAGCATAGCATACAAAGAAATTAAAAATCAGAGCTCCTCAACCCAGCATGGTGGATATTGGAGTACAGAAAAATTCAAACCAATTATAGTCTTAAAAATGACAACAGAAAATAAATTAGAAAAATTGAAAAAAGAAATTTCTGAAACTTATTTTGAAACTCCATTAGAAAAATGGAACATAGATAAGACAAAAGCAAAGATAGAACTAATTAATCCAGACACTATAATTAGGGTCAAACCAATGAAATATAGTGTCGAAGACCAAAAAGAATTTAAGGATCAAATAAAAGAATTACTAGCAGCCAAACTAATCAGGCCTAGTAAAAGCCCACATAGTAGCTCAACCTTTATGGTTAGAAAACATAGTGAAATAAAAAGAGGAAAAATCAGAATGGTGATTAATTATAAGAAGCTAAATGAAATTACTAAGTTTGATGGATATTACTTGCCTAATAAGGACACCATTATTAAACAAGTACAAAATAAGAAGATATTTTCAAAATTTGATTGTAAGTCAGGTTTTTGGCAAATCGTACTTACAGAAGAAAGTAAACCACTAACTGCATTTAGTACCCCCTAGTCCTTTAGGACAATATGAATGGAATGTAATGACATTTGTGTTGAAGAATGTACCACAGATATTTCAAAGAAGAATGGATGAGGCAATCAAACCAATTACTCATTTCTGCATTGCATATGTTGATGATTTACTTATTCATTCAAATGATATAAATGAACATATTGAACATCTTGAAAATTTTTGTTATATTATGAAAAAACATGTTATTACACTTTCTCAAAAGAAAGCCGAGATAGTCAAAACATAAATAGAATTTCTGGGATTATTCATAAAAGAAAGAGAATTGCAATTGCAATCTCATATTGGTGAAAAACTTCAAGAATTTTCTAAAGAAATCAAAGATAAAAAATAGTTACAAAGCTTCCTTGGTATATTAAATTATACTGAAAGATTCATTGAAAATTGTGCCAAGTTAAAAAACTATTTTCTACCATAATTAAGAAAAAATGTAATATGGTCTTGGGAAGAACAAGATTGTGAGAATATAAGAAAGGCAAAAGAGGAATTAAGAGTTTTGCCTAAACTTGTAATTCCGTAAGAAGAAGATTTCTTTATCCTTGAAACAGATGCTTCAGATAATTATTGGGGTGCAGTATTAAAGGTTAAAAAGAATCATAAAGAATATAAATGTAAAAAGAATTGTTCTTGTCCTGAGATACTTGCAGGATATACATCAAGAACGTTCAAGAAAGTTGAAACAAGATATGAGACAAACAGAAAAGAACTCATTGCTGTCAAGCGATGAGTACAAAAATATGAAGATTATTTATTACCAAAAAAGTTCTTAATTAGAACTGATAATACTCAAGTTAAAGCATTCTTGAAAAATAATGTTGATCCATCTATTGCAAATAGATATATTATTAGGATTCAAATTTAGTTTTCTTATTTCAAGTTTGATATTGAATATATAAAAGGAAAAACTAACTTTCTTCCTGATTATTTTAGCAGGGATGGAGCTAGAACAACTAAGGATGAAAGTCCAAATTCTTGAAATAAAGGTTTCCTACTTGGAAACACAAATGCAAAATATCCAAGATAGCATTCGAGGCAAAAATATAGCCCTTGAGGCAAAAGTAACTTGTACCAAGTTTAGTATCCCTTCACAAGGACTTGTGAATACTAGCGCTCTTCCCGAAGATAAAGGAAAAGACAAGAAAACAATAGGAACCCCTTCACAGGGAATACTCAAACCCATTGTTGGTAAAGAAGATATGAAAACTCCCATTAGGGATATACAAGATATCAAAATTAGCGATGGTAGCTCTTCATCGAGCCAAAATTTACCAAAGCTAACTATTGAAACTATTGATCCAAAGGATGTTGTCAAGATATGCCATGGAATGAAAATACCCAAAAGGAATAACTATGAATAAGTGATATTCTTTCTTGTTATTTTTAATATATTATCTGATTGGTATCTTGTAATAGGGAAGTGGATGAAAACTCTCCACTATGGAAAATACAACAAGATAAACGTTTATCCAGAAACACCAGCCAATTGGGTAAGAAATTGTTTTGAAGTAGGAAATATACTATGTATATATTCTAGCAAGGACCTCAGAAAAAAAGCCCAACTCCCGACAGACGTTAGGAAAATAGTAAAGAGATATATTGAAGTTGTCAAAAGTACAAACATATATATCAGGTTCCACTCAGCACCAATGGAATTGGATCCTGTTCTTGAATATATGCAGCCATCGTTCCATGTTATAAAATTGGGACTCACAAATCAATATTTTTTACTAGCCAATCAAAATGTTATTAAAAATGTATACCAAGATATTATTAATATGATGCCCTACAGAAGAGCAAAAGGGTATGAAGAAATATTCGAACATATAACTCAGTTAATTACTGAGAAAGAAAAAGTATGGATCTATCCATTTTAAGAATATATAATTTACTCCAATGCAAGGATCCCCACAAAGGATGAAGATATGTATCTTCTTGATAATTTATTATCTACCATAATCTCAAATCAAGTCAATGGATCAGAAGATATGGCCAAAGAACTGTGCAAAATACTCTGGATTACATCGATCATCATTGCGAACACTGTGTTGTGGAAGATATGAGTCAAGGTGCATCCCTTAATAGTGAAGAATTTCCTGCTGAATTCTTTGAATCAAGGATGGAAAAATAATGGAGCCAAGAAAGTGACCATTTATCACTACTTTAATAAAGCTCTTTATTAAAGAAAAACTGTGGTCACTAAGAGACAGAAGATAATTGAGATATGTCATAATCCAACTCAAAAGATAAGGCCACCTAACACTACCCAACAAAGAAAAGTGGAAGACAAGAAATAATGGAAGACACCCGTGAAGATAAGATTGTTTTTCACTACCTAACAAAAGATAGTGGGAGGATAGCTGTAAAGGGAAGATTCCTTATCACTAAAGAAAGGGAAATTATTGAAAATACCCCAAATTCAACACTACCCTTTCCAAAATACCCTTTGACTATTCAAAGGTAGTAAACTACCAAAAATACCCCTAAATATAAGATTTACAACCAAAGTAATCATAATATAAAGAAAGTAACAATTTAGTCCTAAAAGATTTATTTTAATCTTAAAACAATAATTTCTTTTCAAAAAACTAACCAAAACTATGACTAATAATAAGATAAAAAGGCCTAGATCTAAAAGAGGTCCATATAAAATTAAAACGATTGTAAAAAATAAAAAAGAAATTGAATTTGAAAATGAAATCGATAAAATAGGATATCAAGAACAATTATATGCTGCTCAAGAAATATTAAAATGTTTTAAATAAAATTTAATAGAAAATTTTGCCAGAGGAATTATTAGATCTATAATTATAAAAGATATACAAAATATAATAGATAAATTAGAGAAAAGAAAAAAGAATATTTCAAAGTATAATATACCACTTGAATCAAATATAGATATAATAACAGATCTTGATATTATGAATTCTCAAACATTATTAGACTTTGAAGATTTAATTAAAAGCCTATAAATGAGGAAACCTATTACAAATAGATTATCACAAGAATATAAGAAAATAAGGTTTAATTTAACTTTGAGATTTTATATATCTATAACTAATAATAGATTAGAATTTGATAAATTAAAAGAATACATAGAATATACGACTATTTAAAGATTAATAAGATTTTAGATTTTAAGTATTATTTGATTTTTGTTTGCTCTAAGTAGCCCCTCAGTAGATGGTATCAGAGACATAGAGATCATGGACATTACAATTACAAAAACAGATTGGTATTACAAAATAGAAGATAGTAAAAGTAATATATTTTTAGAACATATTCCTAAGAAAATAAAAACAATAACGTTAATAATAATTAAAGATTTACCTCAAGAAATAAAAGAACAAATTATAGATAACCTTATAATAGGAACATTGAAAGATGAATATATATATGAAAAAATTATTATTGAACTAGAAAAAGAAGAAATGATGTTATATTGCAAAGATTATGAGTAATAAAATTATTACACATTAGAAACAGAAAGAGGAAGTTATATATTTTTAGAACCTATACCCAATAAGTTAAAAATAATAACATTAGGAATAATTAGAGAATTACCTATGGAAATTAAAGCACAAATATTACATAAACTAATTATAGAATCAATAAGAGAAAGATTTATATATGAAAAAATAATAGAAACTTTTGAGGAAGAAGAAATCAATTTATATTATAAAGAAAAATATGAATCAGATGATTTGTAAAAACTATTAATGGAATTAATGGAAGTAAAAGAAATTCTAGATAAAAAATTAGTAAGAATAAAAGAAATAAATCTACAAATACAAGATGAACTTTTAAAACCTGGAAATATAACAAACTCACAACAAAAACAAATATTAAAATTAAAACAAGAAATGTATAAAATAAGAGCAAGTTATTACGAAAAAATGAAAGAATTAACAAATAATAATTATGTAAAGCAAAGATGTGATAAAGTAATAAAATATTGTAAAGATACTGAATGTAGAACATATTATTTATGTCAATCAAAGAGAAGATAAATGTCGATTGGTGAGTATATAGAAGAATTAAAAACACTAATAAAAATATTAATAGATGATGTTCAAAACATAAATAATGAAATAAAAGAAGTAAGAAATGATATTAATATCTTAAAAATTGAAGTAAGAAAAATAAAAGAAAATAATAAAGGAAAAGAAAAAACAATAGACAAAAAAACTAATAGAAAAAGAAATGTTTAGAATAGGGAAAAAATATACTGAACAAGAAAATATAAGAATAGAAGCAGGAAGTATGGATGATGAATTTAGGAAAAAGATTTTACCAAAAATAATAGAAGAAGAGGAAAAAATGGAAAAATCTAAAGAAAAAGCAATAGGAAAATTAGAAATTAAAGAAAATTAAGATGATATAGAAGATAAAGATGAATGAAGAATTAGATTTACTTATAGAAAATTTTGATCAATTAAATTTAGAAAATTTAGATGAATATCAAGTCCTAATGAATACTGGAGGAGGACCAAATAAAACAGAATCCTCTAATAAACAAGAAATGTTAGATCCAGATGAAAGTTATGCACCTATATACATTAAACCATATAGACAATATTATGAAACAATAAGAGATAGACAACCACCAAAGGGAAACAAATACAGAAATAGATTTGAACTAAATTATGATAAACCTGTCAATCATGGAGGAGCAAAACTAGACTTAGATTGTAAAATAGATATTAAAAAAGCCTTAGAAACTTGGGCAAACTCAATGATATTATTCTTTTTATATAACAAAGATGATACATGGGAAAGTACTGAAAGAATGATAGACTTTTTAGTAGCATCCTTTGAAGGAAATGTTAGAAATTGGTGGGATGGAATAAATAATGATACAAAGACACTAATAAGAAGAAATATTCAAACAGAAATAATAAAATCAGATAGAGAAGGTATAGAAAGATTAGTAAACTATATCTTAGATGAAATCTTAGGAGAAGACTGGATAAGAAATTTTGATGGAGAAGCAATAAAAGAAAAAGAAAATGGTAGGATAAAATTAATAAATCTAACAATATGTGATATGTGTAAAATCAAATAATATACATGTGAATTTAAGGAATATTATTATACCCAATTTTATAGTAATGAAAATCAAGATGTGTATAAAGATATGTACTATAATAAGTTACCAGGAACATGGGGAATATATTTTAAAATAGAATTTGAAAAATACATTAAAGAAAATCCTGAAGCACCCAGATCTTTAGGATCAAGAATAAAATTTCTATTTGAAAGACTTGCATATATATGTCAACAAAGACAATTAATGAAAAAATCAGGAAGATTAACTAAGATATGTTGTGAAGATATGGAAAAACCTACACAATGGGGATGTAATCCTGAAAGAAAAAATATTAAGAGAAAATTCAAAAATAAAAAATTTAGAAAATTTAGAAATTTTAAGAAAAAATATATAAAGCCTAGAAGAAGATATTATAAAAGGAAATATAATCCGAATAGACAACAGAAAAACAGACCTTATAGAAAAGATAAAAGCCAATGCAAATGTTGGAATTGTGGAGAAATAGGACATATAAGCCCTGACTGTAAAAAGAAAAAGGTTAAAATATTGCAAAAAGAATATTTAGATATAGAAAGTGAATTAAGTGAAATATCAGATATTGAACAATATTATGATCAAGAAGTATATATAAGCGAATCAGACTCAGAAGAAGATAATGAACCTGAATCTGAATAAAGAGATTGAAAAAATAGAAAGAGATAATATAGATAAACAAGAATATGAAGGAATAGAAAGTTATGGATTGAAAGTAACATTTGATAATAACAAATTTAAGAAAATGAGAAAATT
Source organism: Fraxinus excelsior (assembly GCA_019097785.1). Classification (NCBI taxonomy): domain Eukaryota; kingdom Viridiplantae; phylum Streptophyta; class Magnoliopsida; order Lamiales; family Oleaceae; genus Fraxinus; species Fraxinus excelsior. The sequence goes on along the minus strand of CM032633.1, from coordinate 14,137,614 downwards.
ATCTTTAGATTTAAAAATAGGAAAATGGGAAGCCTTAGATAGAATATGGAAAAGATAAAGAATAACAATAAATGAATATCATAAAATTGAAAAAGCTATAAATGTTAGAACAACTCAAGGAACACATAAATTAAATCTTTTAACAAGAAATACAGTAAATGAATTATTAACAAAGATTAGTAAAAAACAAGGAGAAAAAATTCAATATGTCTATTTAGCAGGAATACAAATAATGTTTAAATCCTTATTTAGAGAAGGAATAGATTCACTTTTAACCGTAAGTTTACATGATGGAAGAATAATAAATTTAAAAGATAGCCATTTAGGAACTATAGAAGGAAACTTAGCATACCAAAAACTAATATTCACTTGTTACCCAAAATATTGTGTCTCAATTACAGATAAGAACTTCAATGAAGTCTTAGGACTACATTTTAAGTTACATAGAAATGATATAATGGAACCAGGAGACAAGATTATGACTATAGAATATAGAGCTTTATACACATTTACTAACTCCAATTATGGAAATATATACTCTAAAAAACCATACATAGAAGTTCATAAGGAATGCAAGGATATTAGTAAAATAATAGAACCAAGCAAACAAATAAGCTTAATTCCTAAAGAATATGAATTTAGTATACTCAAAGATAAACCTGAAATAGCAGAAGATAAAGAAGAAGATTATTCTGATAAAATAATGTTCAGAGATGGAAGATTAATTAAGAGGTCAACAAGTCTTAAATTACCTAGAAAACATTTAGAAGGAACTAGTAATATAAAAGAAATCAAACTTTATAGAAATGCTGGAAACATGAAGATAGAAGGAGAATATTATAATGGAAGAGAATATATTGAAGGACCAAATATACTAATTGATATAGGAGCAAGTGAATGCCATATAGCTTCAATTAGAAATAAAGGATTAATGACTCATAAGATTGAACCATATAGATATGTAAATTTTGATGGACAAATACATACTACAGAATTAGAAGTCAAAGTACCAATAAAAATAGGAGAAATTAAAATGGTAGTACCATGTTACATGGATAATAGTATGAATACAGATCCTCATATATTATTAGGAATAAGTTTTCTAAATGGATTAAAAGACTATAGTATAAAAAGAGAAGGATTATATATAACACATAATGATCAAACTATACTATGTGAAAAAAGATAAATGAATATTCAAATAAGTTTTCCATTAGCCGTATATATACAAGTTACTATAGTAGAAACAAACATAACAACATGTGCCTTGATAGACACAGGAAGTGATATAACAATATTTAAAAACTTCTTAATAAAATCATGTAATGAAAATAGTAAAATAAAAATAACAGGAGTAACAGGAGAGAGTACACAAATAATTAATAGTGCCGATAAAGTCAGTATAATACTTGGAAGTAAACAAGTAATAATAAACAAAATATATAGTTACAATAAATTAGATTGTGATATACTATTAGGAAATGACTTTATCCAACAATTTCAATATTATAAACAAAATAATTATATGATAATGTTACAAACACCATGTGCACACTTATTAAAAATTCCAAGGGAATTGAGACCCTATAGAGTTCAGCCAGCCCAGCTGGTGATAAATGGGAGAAAAAACCAATAATAAATAAAGACATAAACACAAAAATTCTATACAGAAAAGTGCTAAAAGCAGAAATAGAGATAAGTATAGAAAAAATTATAGAACAATTAGAAAAAACATGTGGAGAAAATCCATTATTATTTTGGAAACCATATCATCCTAAAGCTAAAATAGAATTAACAGAAAATGTTATAATTAGAGTCAGACCAATGATGTATACTATACAAGATACACAAAAATTTAAAACCCAAATAAAAGAATTACTAGAACAAAAACTTATTAGACCAAGTAATGGACCTCATAGCAGTCCAGCTTTTATGGTCATGAAACATTCTGAGCAAGTTAGAGGAAAGGCTAGAATGGTAATCAATTATAAAGAATTAAACAAATACACTAAATTTGATGGATACTTTTTACCAAATAAAGAAGTCCTAATAAATCTTGCAAAAGGAAAACAATATTATTCCAAGTTTGATTGTAAATCAGGCTTTTGGCAAGTTAAAATGGAAGAAGATAGCATACAATATACTGCATTTAGTATACCTCAAGGTAAATATGAATGGTTAGTAATGCCTTTTGGTTTAAAAAATGCACCACAAATATATCAAAGAAAAATGGATAATATATTTAGAAAATTTGATGAATTTTTAATAGTATATGTTGATGATATATTAATATGTTCTAATACTAAAGAAAAACATAGAAACCATTTAATACAATTCATAAATGAATGTAAAAAGGAAGGAATTGTTCTTTCAAAAAAGAAAGCTATAATAGAAAAACAAGAAATTGATTTTCTTGGATTATCAATAGATAAAAAAGGAATAAAATTACAAACTCATATATCTAAGAAGATAGAAAGTTTTCCAAATAAATTAGAATCAAAGGAACAAATACAAAAGTTCTTAGGATGTCTAAATTATGCAGAAGGATTTATTGAAAATCTTTCAAAAAAAAGACATAAAATACAAGTTTTACTTAGAAAAACAAATACTAAAGGATGGAGTGAAGAACATACAGAAACTGTTAAATTATTAAAAGAAGAATGCAAAAATTTACCAAAATTAAGATTGCCAGATGAAAAAGGATAATTTGGTTGTAAATACAGATGCTTCTGATAAATATTGGGCAGCCATATTAAAAACAGATTTAAATGAAATCTGCAGGTATTCAAGTGGAACTTTTAACCAAGCAGAAATAAATTATACCACTCATGAAAAAGAATTGTTAGCAATTATTAGAGGAATAAAAAAGTTTTCATTATTCCTATTATCTAAAAAATTTATTGTTGAAACTGACAATTCTAATGTTACAGGATTAATTAAAAATAAGTTGCCAATGGAGCCTCAATATAGGAGATTGCACAAATGGCAAGCATATTTGTTATTCTATAATTTCGATATTATTCATATTAAAGGTATAAACAATTATCTTGCTGATTTTTTTAAGCAGGAATATCGAGTTTGGAGATGGATAATATCAAGCAGGAGATATCAGAAATAAAATCTGCGGCAGCATTTGCCAAAGATGAAGCTGATGATATAAAAGTTGGAATGGAGGCATTAGCTGAAACCTTAAGTTATAATGTCAAATTATTACTTGAGATCAACGCGTCCCATACCAAAGTTACCAATGAATTAAAAGACCGAATTGATGCTCTTGAAGCACAATTAGAGTCTACAAATATCAAAAATACAGGGATTGATGCTTTAGCACAATCTCAAAATACCAAACAGGGAATACAAACAGGTACACCAAGTGGAAGCAGCGGTGGACCCAGTCAAATAAAAAGAGATACAATCATGGAAAGTCCTCGAAAGGTGACAATAAAAAATGATGATAAACATACAAGGGTGATCAAAATCAGAGCAGATGAAGATGATGAAACCCCTTTAACACCAAGAGAAGAAGAATATAAAGCTTTTGCAAAACTTGTCTATAAACTAAAAGATGATGAATCATATTTCATCTCCCCAGGAGAACATGTTTACCCAAAGATGATCATTACAAACGATGGAGACCCTAACATGGTTAAAATGGCAGCAGACTATGGATTCTTGGATTTAATTTATCCAGGAAAATATTTAAAAGAAATTGAGAAATTTGATGATATCTTCCGAGGAGAAGTTTCAAAATTTGTCAAAGGAAGATCGGTATATCTTAAATTTTACTCAATTAGTCCAGAAATTGATGGAAAAATATATTATCCTGCAGAACATATTATTACAGTTGGATATGTAGGCCGGATTTCCAGATTGAAGTAAGCCAAAATAGAAAGCCATTGTCAAACATTAACAGATCATGAATGAGATCCCGAAGGGTTCTAGGGATGAAAGTTCTCTACAATATGAGAACAAATTTATATGATAAAAAATTTCAATGCTTATGCCAATATGAATGATGGACACTCATGACAAATAATGAAAAGGAAAAATCTTCAATTTTAAAAGAATATATCCAAAAATTTGATATCCATCAGATTCATGGAAGTCCATCAACCATACAAGAATCATGCCAATTGAGGGAATGTCTCACATGCTATCCAAATGAAAAAAGGACAAAAATATAAAGATAAGAGGTCCCGCAATTATGCTAAACATTATTGAAGAATCTTGCCAACTCCATATGAAGACAATAGAGGAAAAGAAGATGTGAAAGAAAGGTGGACAACTGAAAGAAATAATAGAGCTACAATTATGTAGTGGAGATACTGTTGTAATAATAGAACTCTATTAGTGGAGTATGAGGTAATGAATGATGTAAGAGACCAATAATCGAGCATCATGTAGTTGTATAAATAAGTCATTGGGTTAAGATAGAGGCAGAATGAATTGAGAAAAAACACTCGAGCTTCCAAATTGAGAGAAAAAACACTTCTGTCTTTTGATATAATCTTTATACCAATTTCAGAATATCAACAATATTCAATTTCTTACATAGAAGAATGAGTTTCTAAATTTTCATTGCCATAGATTCTTGGTAGATCTAAGAAAAAACTTCTTTCTTATTTTAACAATAACGACAATTTTTCTTTAATCCAAGTCTAGTGATTTGTTCTTGGAAACGATACAGTAAAGGCAAGAAGCTGAAATAACAATGATTCCGTTAAGGCAAGAGGCTGTTGAAGGAAACAATTTGCACATTCAGAACTTGAAGGTCACTTGATTCTAAAAATAAAGAGCCAGATTAAAATTAAGGTAGAACTACTATTTCTTGTTAAATTTTGAAAGAATTTCTTAAGATCTTAGAGAATCGCAGGGATTATAAATGTTTATGATTATTACTGTCTGCTATAATGTTTATATTTTTATGATAATGTTTATATAATATTCAGTCATGCCAGGATATACAATTAAAGGATTAAACGATCTGTTAAAAAGAATACTTGAAAAAGTAGAAAATCTTATATCCCAACTAGAAAATACAGATGAAATATCTGAAGAATATATTAGACTTATAAAAGAATGTGAACAAAAAATAGCAGATTATGATAATATATTAGATCAAAGAATGAATTTATACTTTAAAAACCAAAACATAAGAAATATAGAACAGATCAGAAACCTACTTTAAAATAGAAGGATATGTCTTGCAATAAAGAAACCTATTTCATTAAGGATAAACTTGACTTTTTAACAAAAATCTTTAAAAGCCACTATTCATGGGCTATTTTGAAAATTCTCCCCTAAAGAAATGACTCAAGATCTCTATAAAAGGAGGAGAGGGAGGCACAAGAAAATATCTCGAAAAATCTTGGAGAAAATACATCTCAAATTCTCTTTGTAATCTATATACACCACTTGTATTCGGAAAAACTATTATCTAGTCTTGAAGATAGAAAAACTTGTAAGAAGGTAATCACTTATGGAGTTCTAAACTTTATAATGTGAGTACCAAATGTATATAAATATAGTGTGTAAGCATGTACTATTTCTGTTTATGAATATAAAGATGAAGTTTGTTATGTTCAACAAAACTTTCATAAAAAGATTTCATTAAGTTTCTTATGATTCCTCGGCAGTACAGATAAATATTTTAAAAGATTTTCAAAACATTGTTTTTGAATGGATGTTAGCCATGCCAAAGTACCCATCTTTGATAAATGTTTTAAGGGGAAAATGACAGATTTCTAACAAAATTGTAGCACCTTGTGTGTGAGTTTATCTTTTAAAATCTCGTTCCAAGTAAGAACTTGTTTCTGAAAAAGGTTTGAATAGAGGTGAAAGCAGAGACTCTGGATACTGTGAGATAACGTCTGTGGCAACACGGCTAGTTCTCTAGAGTGAGAAATTCAACCTTAATTGAAAAGCCTTTTGCGGAAGCAGTTGTGGACCCAAATGATTTCAAAGTATTTTAAAACTTCATCTGATTCAGAAGATTGATTAAATACATGCAAAACAACTATAAAAGCATACTGGAGGGAAAACCTAATTATTTCCATTGATTACTGTAAGTTATTTACGTACTTTTATATGTTTATCTTTACATGCTTATGATTTGATTGTTATTAATTTACATGAACACTTCATAAGCATCAACATCTAATAATGATAACCTTAAACTATATCTAAATAATGTAGATATTTCGTTTTTACTAAGATTAGTTAAAAAATCTGAAAAAGTATTTCCTGCCGACCAAGAAAAACTCAAAAAAATATATCTTGATATAGAATATGCTTGCAAACATATTATAGGATTTGATCATGTAGGAACTAGTAGAGAAATAAAGAAAGTAGAAGATATTATAATTGAATATAAAGATATAGAAGAAGAAGTTTCAGAAGGAATTGTCCTTGGATATATAACTAAAAAAGATAAACCAAAAACCTTTGAAAAACTAATAAAATATAGAGAATATCTAGAAAAAATTGAAAAGTTTAAGAAAATATTATATAATCATGATTAAGTTAATGAACCACGAGGAAAGAAAAGATTTCGAAAGATTTAGGAAAATACAAGATAATATTAGTGAGTTAAGGTCTAGAGAAATTAAAATACTCTCTGAAGAACTTATGAGAGAAGAAAATCTAGAAAGGTGGGACAAAATAAGAACAACTATAAGATATCACCAATTCGAGCAACAACAATACTTGATTTGGTTACAAGAAAATACTGAATTAAGATTTCCAGGTCTAGTTCTAAGAACCTACGACCCAAATAGAAGAATTGAAAGAAATAATCCTGAAAGACCTAACAACTAAAAGATATATGACATATCTTGTAAACTTATTTCATTAAGGGTAAAATAGATATTTTAACTCTTTCTGTCAGCTTTCTGGCAATAATTTTCTGTACTTCTAGCAGTACTCAAGTTCTATTATGCCAATTCAACTGACTTGAATCTTTGTCCTTTATTACTTTGGATGCACTTTGTCTTATAAATTGAGCTCAGAGGAGTGAAAACAAGACATGCTCTACACTTCGTCTTCACCTCCTTGCCTTACTCATTTTCCTATTATATTCTAATGTATATATCATTGCATAAAGCTTACAAAAATCTCTCACTTTAACATGTTACACCAGTATTGAATTGAATTGGATGAACGAAATGTTTTTCACTGATTTCATTTTCTCATGCAGCCTTAGTTCGCCAGGAAATTAGTGATGAAACAAATAATCACAGGGAAGATGGGTAGACACAGAACTTTAAAATTAGGGGGTACAATTGAACTTGAAAAGAAGTTGAGAGAAATTTTACGATCGAAAATTTACGATCGAAAAAATTATACCTCATGTAATTTTGTATCCGAAAATTTACATGGGATATGACTTTTTCGGATGTAAAATTTCGAAAATTTTGGATGTTATATTCCATAAAATGATGAAAATTATATTAAGAAATTTGTATCGAAAAAAATAATAAATGTTAATGAAATAATTGAGTTTTTTTAAAATGCGAGTTAGACATCTTTCTTTAAAACTCACGTTTAATGTATTTTTAACTATTTTCTATATCTGTTTGGACTATTCGATATGCCCATAATGCAGTTCTCGAAATAAATCTTGAGATGCCATAAACAATTTGTAGATTCGATTAGCATACGATCGTCGAAACCTTTTTTTTAAATTAGCATATTATCGAAATTCAAATTTATTGTGGTTTTGGTTTTGTTTAGTGGAGATTAAAATCAATTTTTAGTAAATTTTGATAAAAGTTAAACAATTATGAATTCTATGAAATATATTATTAAAATTAATTGCTAAGTTTGATTAAGATTAAAATTAAAATTTCAATCGATACCAAACATAACTTTATATTAAAAAAAAATCTCAAAAGTTGGGGGCACGTGCGCCGCCACCCCTACGACCCTTGGGTCCGCCAGCCGAAAGACAAAACATATTTCTCTTGTTCCTATTCACCTAAGGTTTTTCTCCTTTCAAAATTTTGTTTCTTCAAATGTAATTCGAATCCTCTGAGAACTTGGTTTCTTCAATGTGATCACAAAATTTAATTTACTCTCTTTGAAAGATACTTATTAAAAAAAAAAAAAAACTCAAATATCAGATGAATGGTGAATTTGATGCTTATCTAAATCTATTTTATAAGCACGTTAATATTACCTTAAAACTAACAAAGTCCATATGCACGGGCAAAAAGCTAATTTGGCTTAAAACACTTGTGAGTTTCGAAAATGTTAATAACCCAAAACTCCAACTTAAATGTCAAGATTTGAATCACTCCCTGTGCAAATTGAAAAAAAATAAAAATAAAATTACATTGGACTTAGCTAACCACATTAAACCGGTTCTCCGAACATGCCGATTTTTGAGTGGTTCACATGGTTCATTTGCTTGTTTGTCCAATTGATGAGCTTGGACCGAATGTAAAATCAATCAGTCTAGTCCGATTTTAATAACTACGTTATTTTGGCTCTTCATCTTGCGTTTCTCAAGAATTTTTTTTTTTCATTTCTCCTCATATTTTTTAAAAATATTTTTTTATCAGTCAATGGTCAATCAATTTAAATTTGGTTTGAATAATTTAAGAAATAAAATATTGAAATTTTTAGCTTATTAAATGCAATAATTGTAAATTAAGAATAGAGATTAAGTTACTCCCTAAATTTGAAGAGTTAAATTCACTCTTTATTTTAAAAAGTTGAAATAAAGCCCCTTGAAATTTAAAATAAACAATATTTAATATTTCTCGAGTCTCTTGGAGATTATATAAAAAGCTCACCCCAAATTTCTCTTTTATTTTTTTCTCCCTTTTGGAAAAATATTATTCAGTTCCCAACGTGTTATTATTATTATTTTTTATTTAAAAAGCACAATATAAAGTGAAACTTAAGGGTTAAATTCATTAGTGACCACCCAACTTTATATTTGGTATCAACATGACCACCAAATTTGATTTTGTTTCATTATGACAACCCAACTTTATACTTAGTATCATCATGACCATCCATTGATTTTATTTCACATAATGTTTTATCATAACTACTTAATTTCATATAACATTTCGCCAGTCACTCAACTTTTGTTTTACTATTTTCATTAATTTTAAAAGTGGTAAAACAGTAACTCTGCATTATATATAAAAAATAAATTTTTAAAAAACAAAATAAAAATTTATTTTAAAAAAAACTATTTTAAAAAGAAGTTACTTAAAAAAATAAAATAAATTAAAACTTATTTTTTTAAAAAAAATATTTACTTAGAAAAATAAAATAAAAAAATTATTTAAAAAAACTTTTTAAAAATAAAATAAAAAGTAATTTTAAAATAAACTTTTTAAATTTTAAAAAAAGACTTTTTTTATTTATTTATTATATATATACACAAAGTTACCGTTTTACCTTTTTAAATTTAGTGAAAATGATGAAAAGAAATTGAATGATTATGATGAAATGTTGTATGAAATTAGGTGGCTTTGATGAGAAGTTTTATGAAATTGGACGGTGAAGTAAAATGAAATTGAGTGATTATGGTGATATTAAATACAAAGTTTAGTAATTATGATTGAAATAAAATTAAATTGGTTGACCAAAATTAAGAGCATGTTTGGCAATTATTAAAATTCAATTAAAATTAAAAATATGATCGTTAGATTTAATAAAAGTCAATAATAACTGTTAATTTTTCAATTTTAATCCGTACCAAACGGGCTTTGGCATCAAGTTGGATGGCCTGGATTTGACCCAAAACTTAACGTTTACAATTAACAAATGACACTTTTCTAGACGGAAGAATTCAGATCACCCTCCGAGTCACTGTTACGCACAAATCGGAAATGGGAAGGGAGGTATCAGAGAGCTGTTTGGAGAGTCTACTCACAGAGATAGTATCTTCGTATTGCAATGGCTTTTATGCCAACAAGCCCGAGCTTGCTGCCCGAAGGATCGAGGCTATTGGCTTTCAGGTCGGTCACCAACTATCCGAAAGGTAAATTTCATTCCATCTCATTCGATTTATGCAATTACTAATTAGATTTCAGTCCATTTTCATTTGATTAATATATGCCACAGATAAATTTGATTTTGAAATGGTACTTGAGTTCTGGTAGTTTAGGATTTATTGGGCTTCCAGGTTCTGTCAGAAAAGTTTGAAATAGATGGAGTAACCCTTTAAGCAATAAGTGGTTACATTTTCACAACTCAAACTACTTCAGTGCTTTGTCGTATAGATAATTTTGTAGCACCGAAATCGGGTTCTTATACTTTTACTACGAACCATTCATTTGCGATCTGTGCAGTAAATTTTCACTAGTGTAAGTAATTTAGTGAAGCTACTCCTAGCATGGTGCATTTTTTACTAGCTTCCCATTTGGGTTCTTGTACTTTTGCGATCCATGCAGTAGGTTCTTATATGTTTTGGTGGAGGGATGGTGGGTGAACAAGGCAAAGACCAGAAGCAAATGAGAGAAAATAATGATAAAAAGGTAATTCTATTCTACCAATGCAATACAGTAATTATGCATAAGAGAATGAGATATTATTATTGAATAGGGGGAGTTACCCTTTATGCAATAAGTAGACACATTTTCACAACTCAAACTACTTCTGTGCTTTGTCGTATAGAGAATTCCGTTTTCATGAAATTTTTTACTAGTATTTGTAATTTAACGGAGCTACTCCTAGCATAATACATTTTTTACTAGCTGGCCAATTGGGTTCTTATACTTGTTCAATGAACCATTCATCACGGTTTATGCAATAGATAGGGTTGGCCTTGTCTTTGTAGCTTTTGGTGGAGGAAGGGTGGATGAACAAGGCAAAGACCAGAAACAAATGATAGCAAATAATTATAAAAATGTATCCTATCCCAACATGCTTTTCTTGGAATCATTTTCAATCCTGACATAACACTTTACTTTCTTGTGATTCTACCTATGCAATAAAGCAATAATGAACCTATTTTCCTTGGTTTTAGTAGAACTCCTTACAAGCATTGTTTCTATCTACTATTATACAAAAATAATCAAGTTATTAATGACTGGACGAAACCTAGAAATAACCCCTCACGTGCTCTTCTCGCATTCTTTCCCATGCTTCATATCCCCTCTTTCTTCTTAAGGTAAGCTAAAAGGACAGGCATGGTGGGGTAGGAGCATCTAGTTGAAGTTCAGATGAAAAAATGAATTACTTTTGTTTTGGTTCCTCTTGACTAATGGAACCAGTTTCAGAATATAATTTTTGTTTACTCTTTTTACTGCAGTTGTTTCATTGTTGTTGAATTGCTGTGTGTTGCTTACATCTGCCATCACTCATAAAACCGTTACCATATATAATCTAGCATCAAGCAATAATCAAGTTGTGGCATTGCTATGCAGTTTTCTGGTGTAGCCAATATTTTTCTAAGTGCACTATTCTTCTCAAGATTACCACCAATCAGAATTGTGTATTATCCTCCCCTGTCTTTGACCTCTTTTTATGAGCTTCTTTTGTTGCAATTACGTTTTCATAGTACTAGTATATAACATTTTGAACCTTTATGCTTTACGATTAAACGAGATAATGGTGTTTTGATTGATTATATCTGATTCATAAGTGGAGTAATGTTAATCGCTAAAAGATTTATACCAACATTTCTATTGATTACTTAGAGATAAATGGTTTAGGCGAATGTTGCAAAATGAGAATTACATACTTTTCAGATAGAGCTTTCATTAATATTGCCTCAGACAGTGGATCTGTCGTTTTGTCTGTATTCTGAGAAAAAGCTGATATCAATTCATTCTATACACCAGCCATGATAATATTCAACACTGTAAAATATATCAGGAAATCTTGGTAATGTTTCATTTTTGTCTTCTTTTTGTCTATTAAAGGAATAATTGTTGGTGCTGGATGATTTTTATTCTCAATATTAGGTCACATACAAAGACGTACACATGTATTTTATGTTGTACGAAGGCTGCTTTCTGGTATTCTCAACAGTGACTTGATCAGCATATCTTTCTTGTACTAGTTCTTGCATATTGATTCAGTAAGAAATAAGAGGCATGATGGTATTTTCGTTGGCACTTTGGTCTAACCAATCATTGGGCTGTGTCAGGTTGTACATTTCCCGTATGTTTTTGGTTGAAGTTGCCTCCCCTATCACATTGTTTTCACGTGTTTGGTTCTTCTGCATAGCTCTGGATAACAGTTTGGCATCTTGGACCTCAGAAATTGCACCAAAAATCTGACTCATAAAGACAGTACAAATTATATTCGAAGTGTAATAATACGTACGGATAAAATAGACAACAAAACATAACTGAATTACCACGAATCACCTCAAAAAATGTAACATGTCACCCAAGGACTCTTACTGAGCTGCATATTCTTTTCAGTTGTATCAAAATCCTCGTTGCTGCCTCTCTTAAAAAGAAAAGAAGAAAAGAGCAATTATTCTCATGCTGCACGAGTGCTTCCCAATATTTGGAAAACGTATCTCAATTCTTCTTAGATACAAAAGATACATTGTGCTTTTATATACAAATCTAAGCCTTATTCCCTATAAATTTGCAGTTTGAGACATGAACCCGCTTTTGCTACTCTGTTCAGTTTATTGCTAGACAAGCGCTTGTGTAACTTTTTTCAATAGAAATATGCACTTGAGTAATTCCTTGTGTTCTATACTCTTTTGTCCTTATTGGATTTTGTTCTTTTGAATTTTTGTCGTTTCCCGTTTCTTCTGTTAGGGTAGTTTGGCACTTCATATGTATACATGTTTCCTGAGTTTCTTTTGAGAATGGTAGTTAAAACTATTCTTTTCTGTGAGGCATCCACATGAATTTAGTTGAATGATAACTTAATCCATTGTACTGAAAGTAAAAAATTTGCATTAGAAATAAAGTTGTGATCTCTCTTTGAAGATCTGACGTTTCAATTCACCAAATTTGGGGATTTCCAGCGTTTCAAGTTCTGATTATGCTCCTTCTGATATCATGTGTTTTCTGACAGATACACAATTGATCGGCCCAGGTTCACTGATCACCTGGAGGCTATCAAGTTCATCTGCAAGGACTTTTGGTCTGAACTCTTCAAGAAGCAAATAGACAACTTAAAGACCAATCATAGAGTATGTACAAGTATCTGAACTGTATTTCAATTTAATTAAAGGAAGATGATGATGGGTTGGGTTGGGTTATCTTTCGCTGTAGGGTACTTTTGTATTGCAAGACAATCAGTTTCGGTGGCTAGCACACATGTCAGTTGATCCATCACGGGATGCATCTGCATCTGTTCAAGACCCTTCAGCAATGGCTGAAAATAAAGCAGCGCAAGCAACCGGCATGCATCTTTACTTTCCTTGTGGAATTATAAGGGGAGCACTCTCAAACTTGGGAATACCATGTGCAGTTTCTGCTGATATATCCAACCTCCCTGCTTGTGAGTTTATAACTTCATTTACATTCCAGATTTAAGTTTTTTGTAATATTTTTGTGAAGAAAAGACAGTCTAGGCTATGTGACATATCAATAACCACTAAAAACTATTAGGCCACTAAACTTCAACCTTTCTCATATACCTGCTTAGGATGGATTCTGCTGTAGATTTTGATGAGGATCATATGGAGAGAAAATGAATATGATGACGGGTTAGGGTCATCATTTTCAATAGATCCAGAGGCTTTCACCTTGATGTGCGCCTTAGTTAAGAGCTTCAAAGCTTATGCTTTGAGTGCTATTTGTCAAGGCTTACACCTCGATTTGTTCAGGCACGTGTAACCCAGGATGTGTGCACTTCTTAATTAGTTTCTCTCTCAGGATTTGTCTGTCACTGGTCCAAACATATTGGCATGTTTTTTCCTAGCCTAGGACGCAATAAGGTTTTTTGGGTTATTTTAAACTTATTCGTAAGATCCTTTATATGGCGTCAATATATGGTCTTAGTGGAGCATTGACGGAATTCTTGTTCAAGTTGTTAGATTTTCACCAATGAACGTGTGGCAACTTGTCTATGATGAAGCCAGCCAAGACTGCATGCTTCCATGCTTATATGATTACTTTTAGGGAAAAACAAACTTAATACAAAGAGCATTTTAAGCAACGCAAAGTCTTAATTTATCTCTTCTTTTCCCCTTTACGAGGAGAGTGCATAAAGTAACAAATTACACTTACTGCTAAGGCATGTCTCCTTTGGTGTAACACAATAATTATCTTGGTGACAACATTTTGATGTATTTCCTTAATAACTATCTCCATTTCTAATGCTGTCTCAAGTTCATAGTTCTTATCCTTGGGAGTTTAAGCTAGCTTGTGATCCAATTTAACTGCATCTTTCTAAAGATCCCTGTTGTTCTCTGGAGGCACGAAGATTCCTATTTGAGATGTAGCATTACCTAGGAAATACCTTAGGCACTGTAGATCTTTCTATTCAAATTTACGTACAAGATGATGTTTCAAATTTTCAATTTTCTTCACATCATTGCCCATCATAATAATATCATCAATTTAAACTAAGAATGGTAGCTTCACAATTTTATCTTGTTTAAAGAATAATGTATCGTAACCTTTGCTTTGTGGTTTGTAAGTATCTGACTTATGAACAAATTTTGTTAACTCTTCAAATTTCTCTTATGGAGATTGCTTCATACTATAGAAAGATTGTTTCAATCTGAACACCTCGTTGTCCCATAAATTACCTTAGAACTTTGAGGACATCTGCATGAACTTCTACCACTACTACTTCATGGAGATATGTATTCTTCACATCCGGTTGATGTAAACGTCACTCTAGGTTAGCTCGAGGACAATAAAACCAGCATAAAATTCATCTTTGTATTGAGACAAATATCTCCTGGCAGTCTACTTTATAGGCCAGAGTAAATCCATTAGAACCTATTCACCGTCCATCAACACGTCGCTTAACTGTGAAAACCCATTGATATCCAGCTGTTTTCTTCCGTGGTGTTAGCTTCGCATATTCTTGTGTATTGATTTTGTGTAAAGCCTTTATCTCTTCTTGAATTGCATCTCTGTACTTTGGATCTCTAGCTTATTGAGTACATTTAGGAACATCCATGTAAGATAGATTGATGTTAAAAGGCTTGAGAAATCAATGATGGGAGATAAAACATATTATTGGATGATGAGTACAGGAACATAAAGATCAGAATAAGAAGGCAGAACTAAATCAAGATTACCTGTGTTTCTTTGAATCCCCAAGTCCATGTTAGTAGTTTGGCAATGTGACGGGAAGTTTTCCATTCCTCATTTTACTTTGTTTAGATTATACCTGCAACTCGTTTGAGTTCTTCTATCCATCTTTAGTGATTGGAAAATATTCTAAATATGAGAGAATTGGAAGGGCTGACAAAAGAGTCGATGGAACTAGTAAGATATTTGAGAACTGATTATAAGATATTGGATTAGGTAGTCTATTTCTACTAAGTGGATGGGGAGTAATACTTGTACAAGGACTGGTAGAACACCTCGAGATTGACTTTTACACTAACCCTCGATTGATATTTTGGTGGAATGGAACACGTTTCCAAAGAAAGTTGTATTCATGGTAATAAATTTTTCCTGTAGAAAAGCATTCTCAATATTATGCCTTGAAGAGGATTGAACCTCCATGCTCTATAGCACGAGATATTGAGTCTCTCATGTCTACCATTTCACCATTAAGGCATCTTGAAAGTGAATCATATTCCATGAATATGATATCTATCTAAGATGATGTATTGTGTATATGACAATGGTGGAAATTTATATTGATTGGCCTGAGTTAGACATCTAATTGTTTCTATTTGAACTATCCAAAGAACTTTTTATTTATATATATAAAAAATGACCAAATAAACCTATTTCTTGATTTAATAGAAGCTCAAAGAGGTCAATAGGGTCCCAAATAATGATAGATATGTAAAAACAAGCCTGATTATTCCTATTCCCAATCCTAAATGGAATGGAACGATGTAGGGATCCATATGTAAATATAGTATCTATTTAGATACGCTCGAATGACTCGTTCAGAATGTATATAACTCTATTCCAGTCTTGTCCGATATGGAATGGTCTTATAATCATGGAAGATGATCAAATTAGAAGTTCAGCCCATTCCTATATTGGTTGGAACAAATCTATTAATTCTTTAATTCTAGTTAGTAAGAGGGATTTTGAACTAAGAAATAGACCCTAGAAGCTAAAAAAGGGTAATCATGAGCAATTTCAATAATTGTGTTCTTCGATATTCTTGGTATAGTAGATGATATTACACGAAACATTCATATTCAATTTGATGGAATGAAAACTTGTATAACTGTTTTGTGTAGGTGAATAACATAGCAAGACACCTAAAAGACCTAATTTCTAACTTATCGTGTGCTTACGAATGTGAAGAAATGCAACACATTCAAATACCATAGGAGGAAGGACAAGATTATGAGAGTATCAATGTTGTAGATATTTTAAACTCTAGAAGGAACTTGGCTGATCAAGTACATTGCGCTCATCATAGCTTTCCCTAATACTGTTTGGTTTTCGATTTTGCTGAATGAATGTTACGTGTGTATTCACCTTCTTTATATAGTGTTACAAACAATTAAAGATACAAACTATATATGTAAATTAGCTACTATGTACAAGGAAACTACCTAATTAACCAAATTAGCTGTAACTAAATAATAGTATACTAATATCCCCATTCAAATTGATGTTAGTGAGTCCACAAGCATCAATTTGTGGACGAGAGAATTACGACGGTGCCGAGTCAGAGATTTGGTGAATATATCTGCTACTTGATGAGTAGTGGAAACTTGGGGAAGGGCAATGACTTTGGAATCATATGCATCTCAAATATAATGATAGTCGACTTCAATATGTTTGGTGTGTTCATTATACACAGGATTTGCCGCAATTTGAATAGCACTAGTGTTGTCACCATGTAGCGGTGTAGGTTGAGATTGAGTGAAACCCAGTTCTGCAAGAGGGCCACGTAACCACACAACCTCAGAACATAGAACAGACATAACTCGGTATTCAGCCTCGGTGGAGGACTTAGAAACATAATTTTGTTTCTTACATTTCTAAGAAATGAGAGGATCACCTAGAAAGATACACCAACCAGAGTAGATCGTCGAGAATCAAGACAACCTGCCCAATCAACATCATTATAGGCCGTGAGCGTAAGAGACGACCCCAAGGGAAGAAGAGTCCACGATGAGCTGTTCCATTAAGATACTGAATAATGCGACGAACAACTACCAAGTGCAGATGACGAGGGGTATCCATAAACTTGCTAACAGTATGAACGATAAAGGAAATATCCAGACGTGTGATAGTGAGATATATGAGACTACCTACCAACTTCCGATATAGAGTAGGATTTGGAAGAATATCTCCTTCATTTTTCCGATATTTAACATTAAGCTCCAAAGGCGTATGAACCGAGGAGGCTTCAGATAGATTAGCCAACCTAATCACGTCTTGAATATACTTATGTTGATTCAAGAAGATATCATGCGATGTATGAACCTCTAATCCAAGGAAGTTGACCAAGATCTTTCATATGAAAAATTGAGTATAGATATTGCTGAAGTTTCTGAATAAGATTGTGCTCATAGGTAGAGATGATAATGTCATCCACATAGACCAACAACAAAACGATGCCATCATTACTCTTGTGAAATAACAGAGAAGCATCATACCGACTCTGAGTAAAGGAGAAATCCAAAAGAGTGATGAAACTTGTCAAACCAAGCTTGAAGAGCCTGCTTAAGACCATACCTAAGAAGCATCGACACGGATACAAGTGTCTACACATCGACACACGATTTTAAAAAAAGTTTTTGACACAATACGTTGATTATAAATTTTTTTTAGGTTATTTTAATTTTATAGTCTAAAGTAATAATTTTTTATACTTATTGAATCATATATATAAATAATTAAATGATAAATAGAAATCAAGCTTGATATTAAATTCATAGGTTATAATGAGGAATAAAATGTATTTGACTTCTTATACAAGTTTAATTTTTTAGTGAAGGGTAAAATATTAAAAAATTGATTCAAATAAAATTTTACCTATTTTTTGGTTAAATAATACAGTTGATTGAGGGAAAAAATGTTAATTACATAGAAAAAAGAAAATTTCAATGGTGGCCCAATAACTTTACATTTCTTGAGGAGTCAAATTTTGTCATTTTCCACTTTTCTTTCCTTCCTCACGTTTCCTCTCTTTTCCAATCATTTACCTTCCTTAGAATTTCTTCTTCATTTCATTTTTCTTTTCCACCTTTCTTCTTTCCTACTTCCCCATAATTTCTTCCCTTCCCTAGATGCATTTCTTGCCCAGAAGGCCAAAACAGTCAGACGGCTTCTTGCCCACCGTGGTTTCTTCAATTCAAGCTAACATTTCTTCCCTCCCATCTTATACTTGGTATGTTTAAGAAGCATTTCTTCTGTTCAAGCTTGCTTTCTTCGCCTCCCATCTATTTCTCTTCCTGATTTCTTCAAGTTGTCTGTATTTTCTCGCCTCCGACACACCGCAAAGAACTCTGACACGCGTTGGTGACGTGTCGGAGGCGTAACGATGTCCGATACGTGTCGGATACCGGTACGTTGTCGCCGGCAACGTGTCCGTGCTTCAGAGGACCATACAAAGAGCGTTTTAACTTACATACAGAGTCAGCAGAAGGAAGTTTCATGTAAATCTCCTCCTTAAGGTCTCCATGTAAAAACGCGTTCTTGACATCTATTTGATGAAGAGACCAAGACTGAGAAGCAGCGATGGATAACAAGAGGCGAACAGTGGTCATTTTGGCCACGGGAGCAAATGTCTCATCATAATCGATTTCATACTCTTGACGGTTATCCAAGGCAACTAGCCGAGCTTTATAGTGCTCAAGAGAACCATTAGAACATAGCTTGACCGAATATACCCATTTACTCCCAATGGGTGTCACAGCCGGCGGACATGGTACAATATCCCAAGTTTGATAGGCATCAAGAGCCTCAAGTTTTGCATTCATTGCCCGTTGCCAACACTCTTGTTCGATAACTTGTCTATAAGAGGTAGGAATGGAAATCGAGTTAAGGGTAGCAGACATAGAGCTATGGGAAGAAAAATTATACCTACCTGGAGGTCGAGGAACACAAGAGGTACGACGAAGAGTGACACGATGTAGGTGATCATCTGGTGAAGAATTTGATGTCGTAGGTGGAGGATCATGGAGGCTTAAGGAGACAAATGTCTGAGAAGGAAGCTCAGGAAGAGCGATGCGGCATGCCTGCGAGTGTAAACTAGACAAGGCTTGTATTGAGAGAAATATGTAGGGAAATCAGGCAAGACAGAGAACACAGGAGGAGAGAGAACAATTTCTGAAGTAAAAAAGGATTGTTTTTCAAAGAAAACAATAAAATGGGAAATCTGAATCCGATATGCCCCAGGATCATAGCAGACATATCATTTCTGAGTCCTATCATATCCCAAAAAGCACACTTAACATATTGAGGTGTAAGTTGTCCTTTCATACGGTGGTAAATGAACAAAACAGACAACCAAAGGGACAAAGATGAGAATATGTGGGATGATGACCAAATAACTTATAAAACGGAGAAACATTATCAATGGTTGGTCAAGGTAATCGATTTATCAGATGAATAATGGTAGACAACGCTTCACACAAAAAACGAGAGGGAACAAAAGACTCAATCAAAAGAGCTCGAACCATGTCAAGAAAATAATGATTCTTGCGTTTTGCCACCCTATTCTGTTGAGGTGTAGACGGACAAGATCGCTGAGAAATAATCCCTTTTGTTTGTAAGAAAGACTGAAACGCATTAGACATATATTCACCTTCTGAGTCGGATCGTAAGATCTTGATAGAAGAGGAAAATTGGTTGTCAATGAGAACAATGAAAGACTGAAGAACAAAAAAAACCTCTCTTTTGTATGAAGAAAGTGAACCCATGTGAAGCGACTATAGTCATCAATAAAGATAACAAAATATTTATAATGGGCATGAGATATTACAAATGATAAATCCCATATATCACTATGAACAATATCAAAAATACGTGAAACACGAGAACCATAAGAAAAGAACGGTAAAACTTTGCTCTTAGCAAGTTTACATGAGGTACAATCAAGTGAGATAGATAAAACCGAAGTAGAATTTTTATTACCAAGTAAACCAGACTTTAACAAATGGTGTAATACACTAGAATTTGGGTGTCCCAATAACTTATGCCAATAAGAAATATCGAAAGTAGCGGACTTACAAATAATAAGAAAAGATGAAATAAGTATTGGTGAAATAGGAAAGAGACGTCCCTCCTTAGACCCTCTCATGATCGTCCTCCCGGGCACCTAATCCTGCACAAGACAACCAGAAGAAGAAAAAACACGTTGCAATTATTATCAACAAGTTGGCCAACAGATATAAAATTAGTCGATAAACTAGGAAAGAGTAAAATATTAGGAAAATCTGGTGAGACATCACTTACGGCAAAAATAGGAAGAGTATTGCCATCGGCAGTATGTATATGGTCTAAGGTTACTAAGTAATTGAGTATCATGAGTCATATGGTTAGAAGTACCTGAGTCCAGTAATCAAGGAGCAGTTGATGTTTTACTTGAGACACCTAATGCAGACAAAGCAAAAATAACCATTTGTTGAATCATTTCAAGAGTAATGGTGTGTGTTGGGTAGAATTGGGAGAGGCTGGAACTTGAGTAGGAGCAACTGGTGAAGCAGAACTTGATGCTAACGTGGCCGCAGCAACATAACCTGGTCCAATCTTGCGTGGATGACGTATATGACACTTCTTGATGACATAGCCGACTTCTGAGTAGGAGCAACTGGTGAAGCAGAACTTGATGCTAACGTGGCCGCAGCAACATAACCTGGTCCAATCTTGCGTGGAGGATGTATATGACACTTCTTGATGACATAGCCGACTTCTTGCAATAATTACACATTTTTCTTGGACACTAAAGAGCCATATGACCAAACTCGTTACAGCTGTAACACTGAACACTGGGTATATCTCGAGTTTTGACTTTTTCGTGAGTAGCATACACAAGAAGAATTGTTGCTACTTGATTATGATGTTGCTTCAACGAGGTACGAGTGTTAAGTCGTTGCTCCTCCTGAGTAATTCACCTAAACAACCATCCAAAGTTGGAAGTGATTCGCGATTCATAAGACTGGAACGAATGGGTTCAAAATTACTTTGCAGTTTCATGAGAAATTGATCTCTTTTGGTGGCTTCATGCATAGCTTGAACAACCTCTAAACTAGCAGAGGAGATCGAAGCATAGATAATATCTATGTACTCAGCCCATATGTTAGAAAAAACCAGAATAATATTCTTCAATAGACCGAGAGTTTTGAGCGAAATTTGCCAAGTCAAACTCCAACTGAAGCCGCCGAGCATTTTTGCTTTGAGTATAAATTTTCTTCAAGTACTCCCATATAGCACGAGATGACTTTTAAGGTCTGAGACTGAGAACAATTTGAGAGTCAAGAGATCCAATGATCTAAGCCATAAGCCGAAAATCCTTTGTTTTCCAAGCAAAGTACTTTACCCTTTCCTTTTCTGGATCCGAAGGAGGAATACTCCCATCAATATGTCCCTATAGATCGCCTTTGTTTCAACTAATAACTGAAAATGAAATGCCCATGAAGAGTAGTTCTTCTTGGTGAAGCAAATGCAAACAGAGTCAATCTTCTCATTTGACATGATGAACCCGAGGATAATACAACCAATCTATTAATAACAACCTAATTAAATGACCACTTAAAGGAGCAGCCCAGGTCAAACCCACCAAAATTCAATTAAAACACGGAACAGCCCAAGCCCACTAAAAATCCAATGAAAACACCAATAGCCCAAGCCCACTAAAAATTCAAGAAACTGGAAAACCCAACATAATGGCCCAACACCAAGAACACTCACGCACACTGCGAAGACGATGAACGACTTTAACGAAGGTCTCCTCCGACCAAAACCCACAACTAAGCTTGCCGGAAAAATCGAAAAACCCAATGATTCTGAGGAGGCGTAGAAACGAAGAACACGTAGAGGTTGCAACAATTTGAGAAGTGGACCGCCGGAACTCTACCTGGAAAAAAATGCTGATTGAGAGAAAACCAGGTGACGGCGACTAGGAATCGTCAATTGACCGCCAAACACTCAAGAAGCGACCACGATGATCCTTCCTATGATGAATCAAGAATTAATTGATTCCAAAAAAAAAGCAGAAACAGTCCACGCCGCAATCGCCCGAGGGAAAGGAAAATAAAAAGTTAGGGCTATGATACCATGACAAATTCGATTTTGCTGAATGAATTATGTGTGTGTTCACCTTCTTTATATAGTGTTACAAACAATTAAGGATGCAAACTATATATGGAAATTAATTATTATGTATAAGGAAACTACCTAATTAACCAAATTAGATGTAAGTAAATAATAATAAACTACTAATATGGTTACGCTAAACATTATGGCCGAATTAACTTCTTGGATACGTCTATTTATCTCTTCATAACCCCATTTTGTTGAGCTGTGCACACGAGAGGTTTGTTGTTTAAAAATGCATAATTGGGTACCAAGGCGTTTTACCTCTATGATACAAGGCATTTCTTCGAG
Organism: Fraxinus excelsior; assembly: GCA_019097785.1. Classification (NCBI taxonomy): domain Eukaryota; kingdom Viridiplantae; phylum Streptophyta; class Magnoliopsida; order Lamiales; family Oleaceae; genus Fraxinus; species Fraxinus excelsior. The sequence goes on along the minus strand of CM032633.1, from coordinate 14,114,965 downwards.
AAAAACCAATTAAATGATCAAAAGAATATGAATTAAAAAATTATGCTCATAATAAACCATCTTAAACTGTGAAGAATATTATAAATTGTATATAATAAACTTGTTTCTATTACAAAGTAAAAGACCCCATTTATAGGGTTACAAATAACTGTAAAAGGAAATAAACATAAAAGGAAATATTATGCAATCTACTACTAAGGAAAGTAATCCTACACTAAAAGGAAATATTATAATCGCAATCTTTGACGATCTCTGGAATCTTATTCAATATCATTGACATCCCCCCTCAAATTGATGTCGGTAAAATCATCAATTTGTAATCATGAATTGACGACGATGACAATACTTGTGCCCACGAAGAAAAAATCCAAATCAAAGCAACCAACGACAAAAAGTACTGACGACGAGAGATCAAGAACAACAAAGAACCACTCAAAAACCACTTCAAGAACACTCCAAAGAAACAACGAGAACCAACGAGAAACCATGAAAAACTACGAGAAACCACCGAAGAAGAGTCACACGTTGACAAAAATTCAGTCAATCGTGGACGACCAGAAGAACCCACACCTAAAAGGCTGAGTTGTGACCCAAGAGAATCGAAGATTCAACCATTCCAAAGACACTCCAGAGAGCTCACTCACCAGTAAGATTTCCAAAGGAAATTGACGAAGTGTGCCGACACACACAGCGAGCTCTATCTGTCGGGAAAACTTAGTTGAACATATAATTCATGTTCCAACAAAAGCTCTAACGCCAAAACACCGATCAAAATTTCAGATGAACTGGACATATGCTAAACCAAATTCCAAATGAACTAGACCAAATTCCAAATGAACTGGACATGCTAAACCAAATTTCAAATAAACTGGACCAAATTCCAGATGAACTGGACATATACTAAACCAAATTTCAGATGAACTGGACATATACTAAACCAAATTCCAAATAAACTGAACTAAATTCCAGATGAATTGGACATACTTAACCAAATTCCAAATAAACTGGACCAAGTTCCAGATTACCAAAAGCTGAAGAAACTCCAAACAAACTGTAGAAACTGAGTTGTGGCCACCGGAATGTGATGCGACTTTGTAGTGATACATCTAAAAAGAAAATAAAAAAAAGAAAAACAACATTGGTAGCCGGACGAGCGGCTCAAGGCCACTCGCTAGAAACAAAATTCAAATGTTAATTTGTTTAGGATCAAAACTGCTCTGATACCATGTGAAGAATATTATAAATTGTATATAATAAACTTGTTTCTATTACAAAGTAAAAGACCCCATTTATAGGGTTACAAATAACTGTAAAAGGAAATAAACATAAAAGGAAATATTATGCAATCTACTACTAAGGAAAGTAATTCTACACTAAAAGAAAATATTATAATCACAATCTTTGACGATCTCTGGAATCTTATTCAATATCATTGACATAAACAATCCATAATAAAACATATTTCCTGAACAATCTTCCTCTTAAGATGAGGGGACTTCTACTTCTTTAGCACTACCAATCTTTTTGCTAAACATAATTCTCGAAACTTACACTAAGATTGGAAATATTTATGCAGTTGAATGGTTCAAAAGTTCTATAACAGAAATGAGAAACGACAAATTAGGCATGTGTAAGATGAAAGTGAGAATAACATTTTTTGACGAGTGATTGTGCCCTTCCCAGCAACTGTAGACAAAGGGCAATTTACATCCTTAACTTTTTGATCACGTGAGCAGGGAGTGTAAGTGGTAAACAAATTGGACTAACCAATCATATGATTGGACCCAAAATCAATGATCCGATTAGAGATTTTTAAGAATCCTATAAAGAGCATTTAAAGTGTAGCCTGCTAGGCTAATTTTGGGGAAGAGGTATTTACAGATAACTGAATATGGTTTGTAAACTGATACCATTGTTCAATTTATTCGTCAGTAAAGAGGAGATTTGCAACTAAATTCTTTGCCCCAGTTCTGCTAAGCCTCACAGAAATTGCTTTCAACATTCTTAGTGATAACAGAAATAAATGTCTTCTAATCCCTAGGAAGGAATAGGTCATGAAGGGGAATAAAAAACTCTCGTGGTTCCGATAACATATGAACTATCACGTGTAAAAGCTCAAGCCCTTGGAAAGGGGACAAATTGCTTTCGACATTCTTAGTGATAACAGAAATAAATGTCTTCTAATCCCTAGAAGACATTTATTTCTGCTAAGCCTCACAGAAATTGCTTTCGACATTCTTAGTGATAACAGAAATAAATGTCTTCTAATCCCTAGGAAGGAATAGGTCATGAAGGGGAATAAAAAACTCTCGTGGTTCCGATAACATATGAACTATCACGTGTAAAAGCTCAAGCCCTTGGAAAGGGGACAAATAAATTTTTTGTTGTGAAAGGTTACAGGTACCCGCTTTTGTTTCAAATATCAGTTCTTCCTTAGACTTGGGCTCTAACATATAGCTTGTGTTCTCAAATGTATATTTCACATTTTCAACGCCTTTAACTTCTGTGGCACAACTCTTAAACCTTGTTAAATTTAGACTTTGCTTGTTTGGAATCATTGAACTTGGTGGAAGGAATTGCTTTAAACCCAATTCCTTTTAAGAAATTTTCCTTCCGTTTATCTGGTTCTCGAGTAAATTAACACTAATAACCTGTTACAAGTGTGATAGCTTCCCATTGAGTATATATCTTTCCATTTGGCTGATTATGCATGTGCAAACTGGCACAAATAATTTCCATGTGATGTTCCTAATTTTTTCTTTATGTCAATGACAGGTTCCTTCATGGTCCGTATAAAGGCGTGATGGGGTTCGTTATATTAGTTTTTTTCTCCTTCTAACTGGGGATCGAAGGGGAATTGTTGTTGATACTATTGTTTTTGAAAGTCGAAGGGGAGTACTATAAATTGAGCATATTTCCTTACATAAGATGATTTGGATGTACGAAGATTATACATATGCAAAAGATAACTTGATTAATAGTCTACAGTTGGTAGTGGTTGAGACAATTCACTATGGTAGGCTAAGTTGATTTTAAACAATATTTTTTTAAACAAGTAGATATCCTCGCTCAGGGAAGCAAAACCTGGCCCCTGCCTCCCCGTTGGGTCGGGACAGCAGAGGGGCTTGCAAAAAAGGTGAATGGTACCTTTTCATTTTGGCGAAAAATTCCCCTAGGTGATCTTTTTAGTGTTGAATAAAACATTTTCTCAATAAAATCTTGTGAAATTATGCCCTCTTTGAATAAGGAAAAAAAAAAAGGAAAGAAAAATAAAAAATCAATTACAATTGTAGTCCCAAATGTATCAAAAAAGTGCAAACAAATTTCAAATAAATAAAAAATTAGAACTACAATTATAATCAATTTTTAATTTCTCTTCTTTTTATTTTATTTAACGAAGAAAAGTATACTTGTCATTTCAAAGGATTTTATTGAAAAAATAGAAGGAAAGATTTTGCTCCCATTTGGTCTCCTTTCTCATTCTCATTTTTTCTTCTTTTTATTTTTAACCATACATTCTTTTATAAAATAATATTATACGTTAATCAAAAAATATTCATTCTTTTCCTCACATTCTCCTAAAAAACAACACTATTCCTAACATTAAAAGTTCAAAGAAAGGAAGCCAAATAGGTTGTATATATTTCGCAGCATTTCATCAAAATGAAAGGATATGGGGTATTTCATGATAGGGGTAAGGTTAGGGGAATTTTGTGCCACTCACCCTTTAGAAAATTGGCTGGTGTATCAATATACCATAGGGATGGTCATAGCATATCATCGATGTAATCGTGAACCCCGAAGTTTGTCTTCGCCACGCAATGTTCAGTTCCTCTCCTCTTTACTCAATGGATTTAGGATTCATAAAATGAAATGGAATGAACAAACGTATTCGTTCAATAAATGAAATATGACAAACATGCTGACTCTCTCTCATACAAAACCGACTTGTTCAAGGAAACTATTCTTGATGTAAGAAGCTCTCTGAGCATTCGACCATTAAAAGACTACATGCTCCCACTCAATATACCAATAACTTAAAATTACAATGACGGCTGTGGTTTTCTGAGATGAAACATTAATTAGTGAGATATCAAAAACAGTTTAAATATGTTAAAACCTTTGTTGGTCACTTTACAAATGATCCCTAAAACCTTTGAACACAATAAGAGTTTTCATCTCTCGTTCGACCTTGGTACCCATTGAGTAATATACTGTTTTTTCTTCTCAAAAATGCAGTCAAAAGGGGATTGATTCTCTTTAAATAATTGCAGCCAAACCAATAGAATCTCCTTCAACATTGGTTTCACGAGCAGTACCCGAATTGTGAGGCCTTGCTGTAAAATTATAGGTATGCCAAGATCAACATTACTTAAAAACTAAATTATAACAATAATAGAGATCACTGACCTGAAACATTTGTAATGACATTTGCGCTTTTCTGAGACGCGAGAGCTTTTAACTTGTCTCCAGCTGCCAGTACTAATAAACTTCTCATGTGCTGCTTTTGCTCCTTGGGACTACTTGTCTTCGTTAAAGCTTCTTCGAAAGCAAGTAGATCTTGGGGCATAATGCCAAGAGAGAGCAAAATCTGCAACAGCAGATTTAGAAAGATTACTTATAGAAACTTCAAAAACATTGATAGAGCAAATGAAATAGGGGTTGGTTTCACCGACCTCCCTGGGCTTTGGGTCTCTATCAGACAGGTAGACGAAGATTTCCCGACAGAGACCAACTAATTCAGCACTTATTATAGCATTTGACTCAAGTGTCAAACCTTGGATGATTGCAGCAAACAGGTCCTTACATACAAATTCTCTAAGCTCCACATCATTAGTAGAAATTGCAAGGAGAATTACTAGTCCACAGAAAGAAGAAACTTTCGTCACAGCTTCACCATGTGGCCAACTAAATGATTCCAAACATATCTGCAGGGCTGGAAGCGCAAGTCTTTTGTTCTTCAATGTAAATCTGCAAACAAATTACAATTGAAAAGATCTTAAACAGTACAGAGCAAAGACAAAAAAAAATACACCTCCAAGGAACAATATGCAATAGCCATACCCAACCACAGAGCTTGAGGTAAAGGTATCCAAGCCTTTGAGAGAAGAAACATCCCCGCGGCTGATTTGGCCAGCATGCTCTAATGAAGGAAGCCCAGCATTAAGTCCCGGAGAAGCGAGAACAGCAAGGAGAGAGCAAATCTCACGAGTCAAATCCCGAAGAAGCTTCTCCTCCATTAATTCCACACTTAAGTTTGATCCATTGTCTATCCCACGGAGATCTGGAACCGTCGCTTTTCCATCTCGTAAAAGACTAGACCATGAACAGCTAAGAGCCTGCTGAGCATGGATAAGTAATGGATGCAGGAGGTTTTGCAGCCACATCTCCCTTTCATTTGGAGGACAGGATCTAACTAAGGGAATCAGCACCAAGTGAACAAGCTGCTTTATATGCCTGAACTCCATGTATTGTATATTTTCCATGAGTGCTGAACTAACAGAATGAGAGTCTATGCATCCGAAAAATGAATCGCTAATGGTCGCTGATAAACCTAAAACACTATATCTGGAGCAAGAAAAAGTGTATTAGAGTAAAATAAACATCGCCCATGGTTCACAAAACTTCATTTGGGACACAACTTTTCCAATTATGTATACATGCTGTCAAGAAAACGACCATGTTCTTCCTTCATTGAGAAATAAAAACTTAAAATTTGAAAGCATAGTCTACTGCCAATGTCATTTTTGCAAAAAATAGTCATCTAATGCAAAAATGACTGCAGTGATAAAGTTGGAGAGAAATAGAAGGAGAACATTTGAAGAACAACTTAGTGTTAAATGTTGACAGAAAATTTTCTTTAGTGCATGGAAATTAGTATTACATATCACACGATCTGAAAGATGAAGATCAGTCGTTAGTACGTTCAAGAAAACAAATGCAAACATGTTGTACATCAAGGGATATCATAACCATTAGTTCTGCAAGACCAGGATTCAATGGTACATGCAAGAAACTATTCCCTCAAAAAATTCGATATTAATTTCAGCTTCTGAAAATAAATAATCTCCATGTTGTGCAGTATCTAAGCACGTGAAGAACAAAGGCAATGAAATGCTACATGAATGATTAAACTTTGATCAGGGAAAAAGCAGGATAGAAATTTCAAAAAAACCTATAATATCCAGCATGCTATGTTGACATCAGAAGAACATTCATACCCACTATCTCTTATTCCTTTCAACCAATTCCGTAGGTCAGTTTCAGCTGGCTCCGAATACCCTTCCATACTGATATGAAAGTGAGATCCATCAGTGAAAGATAATGCACCCTTGGGCTGTTTAAGGTTTCCTTCCCCAGTAAAACTGGTTCTTTCAACATCACTCATAATCATTGCAGCTTTTATTTCCCCGGGGAGGGCTTGAATCACAGTTGGAGACCAAAGAGAATGTATTGCACGAAGTAGCTGATTATAAAAGACATGCAATAACTATATGTTAACATAGAGAATAGGAGGGTCAGCTCGATGCTATCTTTTAACATAAATAATAAAGAAAATTGAAATAGAATGTTTTTTGAGTAGCATATTTACTCTAAGGAGAGGTGGCAGCATCCACGAAAGATGGGAAGCCATTGGATGTGTAGCAGGAGAATTTTTTATTGGAACACTTTGTGAACTTATACTGCCTTTTCTAAAACCACTCCTCTTTAGTGCCTTCTCAAAGAATGTGACAGTGTGGAATATAGACCACATAAATTGAGTCTCAGTACACAGGCGAACTAAGGCAGTTGGGTTAGACAAATATGCTTCTTGCCAGTCTGGCTGCATCCATTGCCTGTGCAAAGGTTCAAGCAACCAGACCAAAACTTCCTGTTGCTGTTGAACCCTGCACCAAGTTTGAATTTTGCAAAAGTAAACATATGTCACAAACTCTAAGAGAGACACAAATGATCTCTTTCATAAAGAAATTACCCAGCAACAGATGCCATAATAAGACACGCTTCAGCTAGAAGGTTATGCTCTGCCCGAAGTAAATGGCCCTCCTTTTGCAAATATGTCATTTTGTCGGCAATACCCTGTGAGATAATACCACTAAAATGAGTGAACAACTTGAAGTCTTTTAGTGCGCTCTTAACTATCCAAACTCATAAATTCACAATTATATTACAATAGAGAAGTATTTCTAGATTGAAACAGTTTCCCTGACTTGTACAAGCAGAAACTGATTCATTTTTTTTTTAAAGGTAATCAAATATTAGATTAATCAAAGCTTAATACACAGGAAGTGTATCATTAATACAAATCAGAAAGGAATATCACGAAATTGGACAGCCCGTCTATATGCCTAGTAGTCGCAACATTAAAGAGAAACTGAATATTCAATGAGCTTAAAATCGATTTATAGAAAGTACAATAAGAACAATTCATAAATCAACAGGTCTACTGGAACATTGGGACATCAATATCAAAGAAAATTGTATTTCTCCAGTGAAGAAAGGAAAAGGGACTGAGGCGTATTGCCGAAACATGAAGACAACGGATGACAGCCTATCTTTCTTTTTGAACGAGTGAATTGTAACTAACAATCAGTTACTGACATTGGCCAAGTCTTGTGAAGCAAGCAGTTGATATAGGAATAACTGCCTCCACCAATGATGATTGATGCCAGATACACATACTGTATTCATAGAAACAGCTAAATCACAAGGTATACTACCAGGCTATAAACAAGTATTTCACTGATTTTAGTTCTTTGCCTGATTTCTATCTAGACCCTTTACTTTTCTATTAGCTTTTCCGTTGATAATACATCTCTTCATTGGGTCTTTTCTTTCTTCCACTGCAGTTGTGTATCCTTCTTTGGCTACTTTTATTGACATAAATACATCTTTCGTAAGTTTTGTATTGGACAATGCCTTGATGTATCCTTTGTGAGAGAGAAATAATATAAATTTTAATATACAAATTTACCGACTTTTGCATACATATTTATAGTTGTGGCAAAATCATGTAGAACACCTTTTTATAAGTGGACCAACTTCCAATTACTTGTTTATCGTCCTTTACCTAAACTTGATACATAATGGAGGTCTTATTTAAGGTAGAATACTAATATGCATTACTAAACATTTAATCACTTTCAAATAAATTGAAGTTGCACCCATGATGCATTAATTCTACTCCTTGATGTTTAGTACGCAAGATTCGTGGTTTATTCATCACCAGGAAACTCCACAACTGCACTTTCTTAAGTTGAACTTTGCCTTCCCCATCCTTCTCCACATCAATGTCTTTTAAGTTTTGGAGTGGTTAAAATCAACATTATTATTTGATTGCCCGCTCCTACTCTATAAGGTATTCTAACGTGGTAGCTAAGATGGATTTCAATGTACTTCAACTTTCAAATTTCCTGTAAAACTTTACTTACCAAGTGATGATTTTACACCACTGCATTAGAATGTGCTTCAACATAGACAACTTTTTCGTTATTCTACTACAAATGAAAATGCAATTAATCCAAACTCTTCAACCAGATGTATGGAGTTCCAAGTAACAAGAGAAAATGCATTACCCTCATGTGAGGCAGAATGCTTTCATTGGCAGCCTTTGCAATTCGAATGAAAGATGTACATATCTGCAATCTCGCATGCCGAGCAGTACTAGTTGAAGGATCCTAAAAAAAATCAGTTGGATGTTAAGCATGCACAAGGTGTATATCTTTACCATATCCAATACTTCAGAGAACGAAAAATGACAACCTTAACCATAAAAGGCAAAGAGGTCAAAAGCTCAAAGAGTTTATTGATTACACTGCCAATGGCTTCAGGCCGGTACCTCAGAATTGGACCCAATGCATCTAAATAGTGACCAAGAACTTCTACAAGTGCCGGTTCAGTCCACTTCAAAGAAATAAGATGTTGAAGCAGGCCTTCAGTTGATAGTAACAAGAATTTTCAGGTGAGAAACCTAGATAAATGCTTTTAAATACATGTAGATAGAAATCAATGAAATAAAAATTATCAAACCTTCGAATATTTGACATAATATAAGGTGGACTTCATGGCTACTATTGCCAAATTCATTTAAACCATCAAAAACTACGCTGACAACATTTTCTAGAACCAACTGCAAGCTTTCCATCACAGCCAAATCCTGCATTTCAAAGCCGTAAACGGGTCAGGAAAGTAAAAAGGAAGATTGGTTCATTGCAGAGTAAACACTAATGCCATTGTGAGTAGATTACGATTTGAACAAATGACCAAAAGGGGGAGGCGGGGGGGGGGGGGGGGGGGGGGGGGTGGGGTGGGGGGGGTGGGGGGGTGGGGGGGAAACAAAAACCAAAGAAGTGTCTGCAGACCTACCTTAGCAGGTATTGGAACAAGTAAAGAGCTACTAATAATTTCAGTGATCCTCTCAGAAACTTTAGCAGCAGCTACAAGGGGCTTATCAGATGCAATAAGACGGAACAGCTCCAACTGCAGGAAAAAAGAAAGCGATAAACTGCCTATAATTGATTTGTTAAAACACAATATATTCTTTTGCAGCTAGTTTAATGTAGTCTCTCCATTACTTTCCTACCAACTGACTTACACTATCATATGTCATGCTAAAATGCCTCTTTATGAATTTCTTCCATAATTAATAATAAAATCATTTTTCACCCCTCACCAAGATGCTTCTAGGTATTCCTCCGACATCTACTTCGGATAATAGCAAGGTGATATAGCTCTGATCATCCCAAATATACATAAATGAATTAATCACGAATTCACATTGGAAAGAGAATCACTGGAAAATTGTTTTGGCCGGGACATAGGTCGGTAGACCATGAAGGCTTCAAGGTGAGAGAATATCATACCCCTTACATGCTTAAAAAGAAAATTTGGACAACAGTATGTCCATTCTTCAATTACAAAATTTTATTTCAATGACGTAATTATAATTTTAATATGCTTCACCAATTACCGTGATCTAACAGGAGAGGGGAGAACACCAAACTACTCGACGTTCCAAAACACAATTTTCCTTGTTTTCTTCTCTCTTATATTTTCTAGTTCAATCCGTCTTACATTGCTTTAATGCAATAAAGAGGGCTGATTTTTGCATCAAAGTGGAATCTTATAATTGAGAAATTTCACACCAGAGAATAATAAGGATTGAATACGATATTGACAATTATTTAGTTTGCAGAAATAGTGTACTGTTTCGGATTCAAAAATATCCCTTGCCAAGTCTCTGCAGGCTGCAGCCTTGCACATGTAAAACAACATTGAAAGACAATAATACGTACATATAATGAGAAATCCTCCCAAAGTGAGCCAAAACTGAGTTGACAACTATTAACCAACTATTCAAGGCATGGCCATGTGTGTCCCAAAGAAGCAAAACCTGCATACCTCGTAAGAAGCTTTCCCACTTGCTTCTTCCAAAATGCAAATATCATTTGTGCAAGTGCAGCATTACTACTTGGCAAGCACACAAAACCATCAAAACCGCTTTGGACATAGCTTTTGATCCTTTAAAATAAGTTACTAGCAGAGAAAATTCTCCACCAAGACAATGCCTTATTTCAACTCATGGGGTAGTAATACGCCATCATACACTCTCCATAAATCCCTTTACCAAATTCACAATTCATTTAGGAATGGAACTTCATGGCACTCCCAATTTAGAGAAGCTAAACTTCACTTATTATAAGCATAAATAGACCACACATACAGGCAGAACACTAATAAGGCCAAGTTTAAATTGGCAAAGGTCAAGGCTCAGAATACCTTTTCCAAATGTTACAATATGATTTGGATGAGGATCTAAAAGAAGAGTTAGCTTAATAATTCTGATAACCTAGAATGGTATCCAAAACTATCTTCTGATGCTCTTTCTTCTTCCTTAAAAAAAATCCAAAAAATTATTCCCATACTTGCTTCGACACTTAAATACAATGCATAGTCCAGCCACAAATCCAAAATCATTATGAGAGCTACTGTAAACTAGTTCAAATATAAACATAGCCATGTAGAACATACCAGCCTTGAACGGTATTGACTGAAATCGATTTTGCTGTCAAAATCATCACTCCACAACTCCAATGTTCCGACATGAAGTGCCATCCCAGGATTAGCTTTTTCTTTCTTCAGCATGCGTTGGAAAGATGCATCTAACATAGCATTACAGATATCATCATTTACTAAATCTAATATCTTTCTCTTTTCACTATGAGCTTGTGTTGTGCTTGAGCTCAGGTCGTTGTCTCTTATGCCAGCAGTCTTAGATTTGAACAGTAAATCACGCATCAATGCCTGTCATAGCAAGAATAAACACAAAATTATTCAGAAACCCTATATGTAAATGGATTTCATTATCCAAACATTGAATTTATGAGTAATACATACCAGCCAAAAGAGTAGAGATTGATAATGAAGTACAAGCTTGGAATGTTGGAAAAAGCCAAGCATCTGAAAGTATAAAAAAAATGGAAGAGAAGAGCAAGAAAGCCAAATATTCAGATCCAAATACTATATTGACTTTGTCAGTGTATGTTCAGAGGTGGAAACATATCAAAAAGTGCAAAACAAGCAAACACTACATGCAACAAGCAGTAAAAGAATAAGAAAAATCCTCAAGTTCAGAAGATTAACAAATTTAGAATGTGAGAATGGAATTTAGGTTCATGAGAATCTCCTGACGGGAAAAAATTTGGGCTAAGATCCAATTCCCTACATAAAGAAAGAAAACTCCCATAGTTATCCATAAAATATAGTAAATGAGTATATATAGAACACATCATCAAATAAATTCCACTGCCTTAACTTTTTTTGATAGATAATCAGGAAATTTCATTAATAAAAAAGAATACACAGGAAGTGTATTATCAATTTAAACAAGAAAGAAAAGATATAAATTTAGGCAACCCCTCTATAGGATTGTGATAGACTCCCATCAATGTGGAAGGATCTAGAAGAACTGAAGAGCTAATTCAGCTAGAAACAGATTCAGTTAGGGGCAGGGGTATAGTGGGGAATAAGGCGAGATAGGTTGCCTATAAATGTAATAAGGGGGGGACGTGGGAGGGGCATTGAGGAATCAGTTGTCAAGTTAGGGGGAGAGATCTAAGCCTCTCGAAAGCTTAGAACTATCTTTCATTTTCATTGTAATTCCGTCATTAATTCAATACCAATTCTCAATTGTTATGTTCATATAACTGGGTTCCTATCAGATTGTTAGTAGCCGCATAAACTAAGTATACAAAGTTAGAAAAAATAATTCTCTAAATTTCTCTGTGGTCCGTATTTAGTCTTCAGAGCATCGGTTGAACACTGCCTTAACTGTTACCATATATGGTTGGATTTGTATTTGGGAATAAAGCATATTTTTAGGAATTAGATTTATTTACTTTCCTTATATATTCAATGATTGTACAATATATATACACATTCCTTTGTCAATAGAAAATTGTTCCGCATTCTTTTGTCATGGTATCAGAGCCACGGTTTGGAACTAACCGGCTGTGAATTTTTCTTCTTCGATCGGACCTTCTTGATTCTGTTTTGGGGCTGGTCGTTGGTGGTCGTTGGTACGGTGCCTTCCGAATTCAGGTCGTCTTCTACGGGTTTCAGATACCGGCGAGTGCTCACTCACGACGTCTTCACTGGGTTCTGCGCCTCGATTGTTCTTCTGTTGGTCAGCGTTTTGGACGGTGGTTCTAGGGCTTCTTGGTGTGTACTGGAGCCTTCGCCTGTCGCGCTTCCTCTGGTTCTTCGTGACTGTGTCGGACTTCCTTCGGTTCTTCAAGCTTCCAACTTCCTTCGGTTCTTCAGCCTTCCTGGTCGTCTCAGGCTCCTGTGCCGGTTTGGGTATTTATTTGGGTCTGCTATTGGTTGTTTAATTATTTGGGCCCAATTTTCCTTTTGGGTATTTCTTTGGGCCTCCTATTGGTTGTTTAATTATTTGGGCCCAATTTTCTTATTGGGTATTTCATTTGGGCCTCCTCTTGGTTCTTTAGTTCTTTGGACCTCTATTTGATTATTTAATTTGGGTTCTCCTTATTGGGTTGAATATTTAATTCAAGTTAGATTCATTTCTTATTCGGCTTAATGGAAAAAATTACTCGGCTTGGGAGTTCCAATTTCAACTATTTGTCAAAGGCAAGGAGTTATGGGGTCATCTTGATGGTAGTGATCCGGCTCCAAAAGATGTCGATGCTTTATCGAAGTGGGAAATCAAGGATGCTCGGGTTATGACTTGGATCCTTAGTTCGGTCGAACCTCAACTCATTCTCAATCTAAGGCCTTACAAATCTGCTGCTGATATGTGGGCTTATCTTGGCAAGGTTTACAAACAAAACAATACCGCTAGATGTTTTTAGTTGGAGTATGAAATGGCTTACTTTACACAAGGAAGTCTGTCAATTGAAGAATATTTTTCCGGTTTTCAAAATCTTTGGGCTGAATATTCGGATATTGTTTATGCTGATGTTCCACCTACAGCTCTATCTGCTGTTCAATCGGTGCATGAAACAAGAGGGACCAATTCTTGATGAAGCTACGTCCCGATTTTGAGGCTGTGCGATCTAATTTGATGAATCGTCATCCTGTTCCATCTCTGGATACTTGTGTGGGTGAACTTCTTCATGAGGAGCAACGTATCATTACCCAGGCTACCATGGAACATAGGGATACTGTTAGTGGTCCTGTTACTATGGCTTATGCAGCACATGGGAGGAATAAGGGTCGAGACATGCGTACTATCCAGTGCCATAACTGTAGAGCTTTTGGTCACATTGCTCGAAATTGTCCTAAGAAAGCCTATCATTATTGCAAGGAACCAGGTCATCACATCACTGTTTGTTCCATCCGACCTACAAGGAAACAGACTGCTGCCTATCATGCCTCCACTGGTGCCTCGAGTTTTGCGACATTGCCTGCTGCCTCGCATGATGTTCCTAGTCCTGCTTCTGTGTCCACTCTTACCCCTGAAATGGTACAACAAATGATCAACTCTGCTTTCTCTGCTTTTGGCATCTCAGGTACTCACGCACCCTCTTTTAAGCCATGGTTCTTTGACTCCGGAGCCTCTAATCATATGACCAACTCAGATATTCCCAATGTCAAAAAATATCGTGGTAATCGAAATACACACTGCTAATGGTAGTTCTCTGCCTATTAGCGTTGTTGGTGATCTTTCCTCTTCTTTAACCAATGTTTTTGTATCTCGTAATCTCTCTACAAATTTAATTTCGGTTGGTCAATTAGTTGATAGTAATTATGATGTCCATTTCTCTCGTTCTGGTTGTGTTGTGCAGGATCCAGTGTCGGGGAAGATGATCGCGACGGGGCCTAAAGTAGGACGACTCTTTCCCTAGGATATTTCTCCTTTAGCTCGTTCTCCTTTACTTTCATTTGCATGTAATGCTATTAGTGCTGATAATAAGTTGTGGCATAAACGTTTAGGCCACCCAAACTCAAATGTACTTCGTACTTTATTTCATTCCAATCTATTGGGTAATAAGACATGTTCTTCCGATTTTTCTTTTGATTGTGTTGCATGCAAAATTGGCAAAAGTAAAATTCTCCCCTTTCCCTCTCATGGATCCCGTGCCTCCAAATGTTTCGATATTATACATAGTGATGTTTGGGGGATTTCACCTATTATTTATCATGCCCGATACAAGTACTTTGTTACATTTATTGATGATTTCAGTCGTTTTACTTGAGTTTATTTTTTGAGGGCCAAAGCCGATGTCTTTTCGGTATTTCAGCGTTTTCTTGTTTTTCTTGAGACTCAATTTTCTAGTGGCATAAAGATCTTGCGATCTGATTCTGGGGGGGAATATATGTCAAATGCGTTTCAGAACTTTCTCCAAACTAAGGGTATCATCTCCCAGCGTTCTTGCCCTTCGACGCCGCAGCAAAACGGTGTTGCTGAGAGAAAGAATCGTCACCTTCTTGATATGGTGCAAACCCTTTTACTTGAATCATCTGTCCCTTCTCGATTTTGGTGTGAAGCACTTTCCACTTCAGTTCATTTAATTAATCGTTTACCCTCTCCCACTTTAAATCACGTTTCTCCATTCTTTTAGTTGTATGGACATTCACCGTCATACTCTGATCTGCGTACATTTGGTTGTATTTGTTTCGTACATCTTCCTGCTCATGAGTGTCATAAGCTTACTGCTCAATCTGTTCAGTGTGCTTTCCTTGGTTATGCTGTCTCTCAAAAGGGTTTTGTTTGTTATGATCCTCATGCTCAACGCATCCGTATCTCTAGGAATGTGGTTTTTCTTGAAAACCAATACTTTTTTCAGTCTCATATTGCGCAGCCATCTGCATCTCTCTCTGTCCTGCCTACCTTCTCTGATTCTCCTACTACTGTGGTAAGGTTTAAACCTGGGCTTGTCTATGAACGACGTAATCGTGAGTTTTGTGCTGCTCCTTATGTGCCCCCTCCCGATCTCCTCCCGGCACCTAATCCTATTACGGTTCCCTCCTGTCTTCGTAGGTCTGCACGTCCTTCTCGACCACCTGATAGGTATGGTTTCTCCTCTCCCGTCTCTCTTGTAGCTACTTTATCTGCTATTTCCATCCCTTCTTCTTATAAACAGGCCATGGAACATGAGTGTTGGCAGAATGCAATGACAGCAGAACTTCAGGCACTTGAGGAGAATCATACTTGGGACGTTGTACCTTGTCCTCCTACAGTGAAACCTATTGGGAGTAAGTGGGTTTTCTCTGTGAAACTTCGTTCTGATGGCTCTTTGGATCGATACAAAGCTCGCCTTGTAGCTCTGGGTAATAGACAGGAATATGGGGTTGATTATGAGGAGACTTTTGCTCCTGTCGCCAAAATGACCACAGTGCGGACAGTCTTAGCTATTGCTGCCTCCCAATCTTGGACGCTCCATCAGTTGGATGTGAAGAACGCCTTTCTTCATGGTGATCTTCACGAGGAAATTTATATGAAACTTCCATCGGGTATGACTACTACTTCTCCTCGTGACGTCTGTCGCCTGTGACGTTCTCTGTATGGGCTCAGCAGGCTCCTCGGGCTTGGTTTGAGAAGTTTCGTAGCACGCTCATTACCTTTGGTTTTACACAAAGTCAGTATGATTTTTCTCTCTTCCTCCACAAATCTGCCTTGGGTATTGTACTTCTGTTGGTTTACGTGGATGACATTATCATTACTGGCACAGACTGTCGTTTCATTTATGAGCTTCAACAGTTATTGCATGCCACTTTTCACACGAAAGATCTTGGCCAGCTCACATACTTCTTGGGCCTCGAAGTTCATCATCGAGATCAAGGTCTTTTCTTAAACCAGCATAAATATGTTCACGATCTTATTGCATTGGCTGGTTTGGAGGATTCTTCTTCAGTCGATACCCCTACGGAGGTCAATGCAAAGTACAGGAAAGATGAAGGGGATCTTCTAGAAGATCCTACTCTATATCGTCGTCTAGTTGGGAGTCTTATCTATTTGACCACCACTCGCCCAGATATCTCTTATGCCGTCCATCAGGTCAGCCAGTTTATGTCTTCCCCTCGGCATCTTCATCTTGCGGCTGTTCGTCGTATTGTTCGCTATCTACGTGGGTCACCTACTCGTGGGTTGTTCTTTCCTAAAGGGTCTTCTCTTCAGCTCTTAGCCTACAGTGATGCTGCAACTCCAATCCTTTACTCTTTTAACAGCTTTAGATTTAGATGATTTCAGAAAGCCATTATCACCTGATTTTTTCAACTTTACTAGAATATCTGAATGGATATATTAGTAGTTCTTAGTTTTGTATTCCAATTGCGTTCCGTGGATTATTCTATTTCTTATTTACAACTCTAAAGCAACTTATATTGGTGAGACACTGAGTCCATGTCTCAGAAGAATAACTTAGAAACCCGCTAGATGCAGGAAACATGCGTACGACATAACTACTTCTGTCTTGACATTGTGTATTATAAATGAGAAATGAGAAATTAGTGCATTTTACAATAAATGACAAATGAACTACTCAGAAGCATTGAAACACGTCATTGCAAAAACTAACAAATGATCGTCAACTAAAATCTCCTCAACATAAATATTAACCAATATTTTGAAAACAGAACTCACATAAACCACCAAACCATAAGATACTGAAGATTGAAACATAACCTGTTGAAGGTAAAAAGAGAGAACTGTGCTATCACAGGCCAAGCATTGCAAGTGTGCAGAACCCAATGAAACCATACTTTCGCATATGTATTCCACGAACTCAAATTCACTTTCATCAAAACTAGCGCCAGAGCTCGATTTCAATAAGAAATCTTTTGCAATATTCATTAAAATCTGAAAAACATTACACATTGCAGAATCAAAGTCTGAAGCAGCTTCTATTGGTCTTTTCCTGCAAACCAAAACGAATACTAGTAACCATCGTTAATTTTGTTCCAAAGCTCATAATTCTGGCAAATGATGTGAAAAGAAAGAAACTATGATTCCTACCTCGGTGAGACAAGTTTGAAAAACTCACATGCATGAAGACGAAAATCAGGAGCATTGAGTAAGAATCCACAACTGTTTATATTTGCACGTGTGCACGAGAAGGGAGAGAGTGAGAAAGTGAATGGCAGTCAACTCTATCTGAAAACTGTTTATAGGAAGTCAACTCTATCTGAAAATTGTTTATAGCTGGCAGAAAAAATAAAGGAAATCATACCCTTGTATAATTTTATATTTTGCAAGATCTGGTAAAGGAGCCCACTCAGCATACGCGTTAACAGCATTGAGAGTAGCTGTTACCGTTGCTGCATGCTGTTTTGCAATATCCATTTGTTGCCTACTTGCTGCAGTGAGTGCAGCTCCATAGTGTACCTCTAATAACTAATAAGGAAGAGGGCATCAAAATAAGACTAGAACAGGTTCTTATACTGATAGTGGAAGGCAAAACTTACAGTGTATAACAGTGGCAAAATATCAGTCAAAGATTGAGCCAACCCACGTAATAAAAGCCTGCGCCTATCGCCTAAATTCAGAACATCATGAATAAAGTTTAAAAAGGCAAGAAGAAAAGATATGTAAATAAACATCAGTTCTAATCCACTCAGTTTCAAGATTAAGATAAATGCCAATAGCAAACACAAAATTCAATCAAATATTGGTTCAAGACTTAGCGCCTGTCTGGGCGCGATTAAAAGTTGGAGAAGAATTCCTTTTCTGACTGTTGAAGCCAGCAACGGTAACAATTCAACAATTTCGGCTGAAGGTTATGTGAGAAACGGTCAAAAAATAAACGGTCTAAAAATCAACTATTTCGGCTGAGAATCCCGCCCAGACAGGGTCTTAATATTCCATTTATACAACAAAAATTTAGAATGAAAAATTAAAAAGTGAAGTTTTCAAATCAAAAGGTTAAAAAACCTGAGGCAAACAGAACAGCTAAAGTTTTGTTTACGGAGGTCAACACAAATATATACATTCGTGCATGGATCCACAGACCTTCTAAATCTTCATTATGAACAGTAATGTCTTCGGGAAGCCATCTTAGCATCATTGCTACCAGCTCAGCCTGACATGATTAGAAAGCAGCATCATAACTATCCATATAGGACAAAAGATCATAAACAAGTGAACTACAGCCGGCACACAAAAAATGACATGGATTACTTGGATAGGACCAGTGCTGGAGAAAGGTATTATTATTGGAAGAAGTTCCTGCCATAAACTTAAGCCTTCTCTCCTAACCATCTGCAACAAAAGGAGACAGATGGGCACAAACAACAAGAAAAGGAGACAGATGGGCACAAACAACAAGAAAAGGAGACAGATGGGCACAAACAACGAGAAAAGAGGCAAAAAATTGGGCGAAAATCGAAGAGGAAATAGAGAAGAACCTCAGCAACAAGAGCAGCTGTCTGACTTTTCAAAGCCCATTCTTCACAGGGGTTTGCAATTTCAGACATTAGATCGACAGCCATACTTGCAAAGTTCCTTCGTTCTGTAGGGGTTAACTCGTCCCATCGCAACCGCACCAAATGCTGCAATCAACATGAAAAATTGATAGTGAGAACTTAGGATGTCAAATAAATTGAAGCAGGTAGTATATACTCATCCTTATTCAATGATCATTAAGCCCCTGTTTGACCCCCATTTTGGGGGAAAATGTGTGGTTAAAAAATAAGGAAAAGTTTTGGATTTATGTGAAATTATTTTATGGGAGAATGTGGGGTTGAAAATGAGTTTTTGGAAAAATGGAGCCCAAACAGGGACTAAATATGAAATGACACAAAGTAAAGGAGATGAGGATGGTGATAATGATAAGAAAATAAGAATGAGACCCCCCTTGTCATTTAATAATGGCAATTTTCATCATCTGAGAACATGATGTTGACAAAAATAATCATGAGTTGTAGAAAGCAAGTCTGTACAATATCAGTTAATCAACATCATCTTGTTTTCTACACTAATAAATGGATTTTTTCTGTTTTCTTTTTTCTTTTCTTTTTTTTCTTTTTTTTTTTTAAGAAAATCCCCTCAAAACTGAAAATCCATAACCCCAACAATGGGAATAAATTTAACTGACCCATGCAAGTTTGAAAACACAGTACATGTTCACATAATTTTAGAAATGGAGAAGTTATATATGCAGTCATGTGCAAATCACTTCAACCTGTCCAGGATTTCACTTTTTATAAGAAACATGACTTGAGATCAAAAGTAATAGAATCTATAAAGAAAAAGACAAGAAGGAATCTTCTGTAAAAAAACAGAAAACTAATCAACTGTATAATACACCTTTTCAATCAAGAAGAATCAAATAAAAGAAAAAAAAAATCTCTAATTCCTTAATTGTGGTTGCCCATGAAGAAGCTAAAAACTTGGTACTTTCCACATATGCATCTTTCTGACTTTCCTGACCCTAAACCAAGAGGTTATGTAATACAAACATTTCTGAGAAACACCAAACAAAGCCAGCATCTTTTAGTAACCTGCTCCACAAATATCTTGTAATATAACAGTGCAGCAGCAAATGGTCAATGCTTTCCCACATCCACATCCACACTACACAACACACACCAAGAACGAGAAGAGAAATATGATGGCTTTTCTTTCGCACTAAGTCACAATATGATCCCTATGAATAACTAGACGTGCAAACACCTTAACCCCATAAGGATCACTACAATTCCAATCCAAGTTGAAAACCCCATAGATAGGAAAAAATTGGAAGATTAATCAAAGCATTAAAATAGGATTGAAGGAAGAAAAAGAAAAGGGGGGGGGGGGGGGGGGGGTGGAGTTAAAATGTTCGGACTCGGGTGTAGGGGTATTGGATATGGGTACATATACAAGAGTTGGATCCTCATTATAAAAATTAAGATACAGGAATACGGTTAAAAATTATCCAAATATTGGATATAGGTACAGGGATACTTCTTACAATTTTTTATTTTATTTTTTAATGATAGAACAATGCCAAAACAACAGAGAGGAAAATGGTTCAATTAAAGCAATAAACCACAATATTAAATTAACTTGTACACAAATTAACTGATATTGGTTGTAAAAAATGAAATCGTGGTTTATTTTGTTTATCAACTCCTTCGATAAAATCAATTTAAACAACTAGATTATAATTTGAAACCAATTTAAATTTAAAGTCGAAATAAATTCTTTTCAAAAAAATTATAGGAAAAAAAATCAATTTCGATGTCATTAGCATGTTTGAGCCCCATTTTTTTCTCCAAAAATGCATTTTAGAATAGTGATTTGGGGAATGTGTAGTAAAAAAATAAGGAAAAGTTTTGAGTTTGCGTGTAATATTATTTTATTGAAGAACGTGTGATTGAAAATAAGAGAGAAAATAATGGGAACCAAACAAGGGCCTTATATATTATTTAAAAACAATTATAGAAATAAATTTAAATTTAATACCAAAAAAATGATATAGCACTAAATCATTTTAATTACAACATAATATGTTTACAAAGATAAAATATGAGAAAATTTTTTTATACAAAAATAAACTCAAATTAAATTAAGCCACTGTTTCGTACCCATAATATCCAAAATACATTTTTTGTTTCTTATTTTCAACCACACATTCTTCAATAAAATAATACTACATGCAAACCCGAATCTTTTTCTTATTTTTAACTACACATCATTCATCAAACCACTATTCCAAAATGCATTTTTAGATAACAAAATGGGGCTCAAACAGGCTCTAAATACAAAAATAAACTCATTAATTCCATCTATTGGACTTCACAAGATCTCATTTAACATACTCTCATTGACTCTATCCATTGGACTTCTTAAGAGCCCATTTAACACATTTCCAAAACCCATCATTTTCCCCCCTTCATTGTCTTCCCCAACTCTCTTTGTAATACCCCGTACCTATGGCCTAATTTTATTAATTTAGGTTTGACTTGTTATAAAAAAATAGACACGATTAATATTTTAACCCGATCAGTTACATGAAAGCCCATTATGTGAAATGACAGCCCACACCTGTTGTTTTATTTTTCATTTTGGACTTAAGCCTAAGTAGTTAAAATCTTATTTAATTTTAATTAAATAATGGAGATAATGCTTAAATTTTATCTCTTTTAATTAAATTGAAATTTTAAATGATTGAGATTAAATCAAATTCCAATTGAGATAATGTGTTGATTTTATCTATATCTTATTTAATGTTAAAAGATGATGGAGATAATGTTTCAATTTTTTCTCTTTTAATTATGATTGAAATTTTAAATTATTAAGATAATACCCTTATTTGAGCCCAATTTTTCCACCAAAATGTATTTTGAACTGTGATTTGACCGATTACAATTACACATTCTTCAATAGAATAATATTACATGCAAATCCAAAAAAATTTCTTATTTTTTAACTACACATTCTCCATCATAACACTATTGCAAAATGCATTTTTTGCAAAAAAAAAAAAAAAAATTGGGGCTAAAACAAGCCCAATATTTTGATTTTATCTCTAATTTATTTAATTTTTGAAATTATGGAGATATTTTTTGTTTTATTTTAAATTCATTATCTTATCTCATTTATCGAAATATGGTTGACATAATGATGAGATTTTATCACTTTAATTGAATTAGAATTCCTAAAGCACGGTGATCCTTATAAATAGTTATCATATGTTCCCTTTTCAATTACATTCATTTCTGTGAAATACACACAAACACGAATATATTATATTCATTAGTATGTGGCTTAAGGATTCAAGTACTAAATATATTCCAATATTTTTCTTATCACTTCGACAAGATATAGGTAAGTATATAAATATTTTATGGGATCCCCTATATACGTACGCTATGTTTTTGGAACATTGATTATGAAGTCCTTTATGTATGATTTAAGTTTGGATTGGAGTATGGTAACGCTACGCATGAAAATTCCATACCATTTAGTATAGATTTTCATGTCTCACTATGTATGTATGTATGAAGTTCCTTAAATTCTGTATAATTTTAATCCATGTACTTGTATGCTTATTGAGATTTTATTTTACACTCTTTATCCCTTTTTAGGAAATTAAAGATTTGTGGCAATCAAGGCAAGGGAAGGCTGGCGAAGTGACAAGTGAAAAAGAAACCCACTAGGCTCATGGTTATTTATTTAGGAACTTATTTAGTATTAATTTAGCCCCTATTTGGTCACATTAAAATTTTCATTTTCATTTTCAACCACACATTTTTCAATAAAATAATATTTTCCATCACATCAATAACTTTTCCTTCTTTTTCAACAATACATTCTCCATCAATTTACTATTTCAAAATACATTCTTTCAAAATAATGTAGCTCAAACACACCCTTAGCAAATTTTTATTTGATGCCAAGTTTCAAGTTAAGGATTAACTAACTTTATGTTTATGAGAATATTTACTAAAATTTCAAGTTCTAGAACTCGAATTTTTTTTTTTTTTTTGTTCAATATACGATTTTAGTAACACTCGAATCCTAAAACTTGGGTAATCACTCTTTCTACAAATTTTGCTACCGCGATGTAAAGCCAGAGAAGCAAAACTCACCTCCCGCCATCTTCTCCCTTTTGCTACCGTGTCCGAGTGTAGGCCGAAGGATCCGATCCATATCCCGTGACAGTATCCATATCATGCCGTATCGTCATGGATACTTCTCCATTTTTGGAGAGCTCAGGCAACACAGGGATGGAGACCTCCCTCACTCTCTTTGAATAGAAAATTTCATTAACTTTTCTAAATTGTCAACAATCTTACCTAGAATTCTAAATAAAGACAAGTGATATATAGTGATACTGGACAAGGTTGATTTGATAGGTGTTAATCTTCCTCTTTCGACAAAAACAATTTTTTTCCATCTAATCTCTTAGAAACAGTTTCAACCATCAGAGACCAGAAATCTCAGCAAGAGTTATCACCCAAAGGATGCGTGGATTATTTCAAATGTCACCCCCTGCTGAAGGTGAAGATGTTTAAAAAGACAAAGCCATACTTCAAAAGTATTCCTTACATGCTTTTAGGTGGAAAGGTGTCACTAGCGGATTGTAAATGAGACATTGACACTTCGTCCCTACCCACTTCAAATCCTTCAATCAAAGAAACCTCATTTGCCTTGTTGATTAACCTCCCTAAACATCTACTAATTAGGTCAAAAAAGGCTTGGGTAAAAAAAAGGCTGATAAAGGGTCCCAACGTCTAAATCCCTTGATGCCCTAAGCCTCTCTCAGTCTACAACTAATAAAAACAACCTTACGTAAAGGACAGGATGATTCCTAGCATGGTTCTCATGAATTAAGGAATTTCAGTACTTTCCTATTCCATGGTTAAGTTGGCTGACAATGAGGCTTTGTTGATAGTACCAAAGGAGCTGTAGGAAGTTATGAAAAGTAGCCCCTCACTGTTTTATCGGGGGTCAACTGCAGACCAGGAATTAGGAGAGCTTTCAATGAATTGAGAATCCAATCTCAACGATTAAAGGCCTTCTTCTCTTGTTTAATTTTGTAAAGCACCTACACTTCAAACTTGCACAATTCATTGATGGATATTTTTGAGAAGAATTGCAACAGAATGTGTTCCCGTCCCCCTTACTCTTCTTCCTTAAAGTTATCATATCCTCTCCTTACAGAGTGTTTGCTTTGCTGCTAATTAATAGGATATGGATTCATTAGGAAAAAGAGAAACATGATAAGTACCAGAGTCGAAAGTAATTTTTACATGGTATCTGAAACCAAAAAATATGCGTTTGCATAACTAGAAACACATGCAGGATTCAGCACAAACATCAGTAATTGGCAATTTCGGAAAAAAATTATGCACGCCGAAAACTTTCATACTATAACATCAAGGGATATAATCACCTTTCACAACCAATTTTTTGCCGTTTACTTTGCATCAAGGATAAAAAGAAAAATGTACATGTCAATTTCACACTATTTAATCAATTAGAAAACACTAACAAAAGTGAATATATCTCCCTGCGAAAATAGAATATTCCTCTCTATTGAAAGAAAAATGAAAGTTAAAGTCAACAAGTTCCCTTTCGTTTTTTTGTTTTTATAAAATAAACTAAAAGTAAATCTGAATGAGAATGGACCTGGAGCATTTTGAAAGCATGCAACCGGATTTCAGAAGACCAATCTCTCTTAACTAAAAGAAAGGATGTATTTGCCAAGATACGCACGTCCCCAGCTTTTATCTGCAACACAATAAGAGTTGACATATTAAGAACATGTTTGAAATCAGAAAGGACTTGGATATTAAAATGCTTTCCATAGGCAGTAATGAAATGAAAGAAAATCTTTGAATAGAAATTGGATTTCAAACTAATTATGCAACACAATAAGAGTTGACATATTAAGAACATGTTTGAAATCAGAAAGGACTTGGATATTAAAATGCTTTCCATAGGCAGTAATGAAATGAAAGAAAATCTTTGAATAGAAATTGGATTTCAAACTAATTATTTATGTGCCTGCAATGACCAAGAATAACGTTAAGGAAAGAATTCCAGAATTAAAGTTAGCAACAGATGCATTCAACAACAGTGTACTTTAAAAAGTAACAAGGTGCAATGCTAATAAATCCTATTCATCCTCATGCATGGTAAGCATATTTAAGGAAGCACCACCCCATGTGCAGACCAGAAACTAGTAAAGCAACTACATCTAAGACTAGGTTTAGCTCAAGTTTATAAACACTCAAACCCACTCATCTACCACTCCTTTCTATCTATTTATAATAGAAATGTTTATAAACACTTCCCAAACATGCTTATTAATCACTTCACTAAGATACTTAACAGAAGCATTTACATTAAACAGACTATCCAGAATACAACAATATTGGGAAGTCATAGAAAATAAATTTAGCTTTGAAATTGACCCAAGGTTTACTGCTTGCTTCCATGGACACCAAAATGAACCAACCCTGACAATAAGGATATGGAAGCTATAGAAAAAAGAAAAAGAAGGATCTTTCCATTAACCAAGCCCGTCAGTTAGAAGAATGGGAAATCAGAAATGAGCATGATGTTCCTAAGAGAAACTAAATACTGAAGGAATTACAGATCCTAACTCTAAAACTGTGCACATGAAAATATGTAGATTAAATTGCAGCAGTATAGTATTTTCCTATAAAAGAGTTAAAGAAAAAAGTCAATATTTTGACAAATTCCAAAAAAAATTGCAGAAAGGTCTAAAGACATCCACTATTCAGCATATCAAAATGAAACCTTAACGGACAATGTCCAGGATTTATGACTTTGCAGCATTGAAATCTCAAGCAATAGATATGGAAACTGAGAAAAATATCAAATTAAATTCCAATACTTTACTACTAAGCCTAACATCAAGGCTGGTATCATAGTGAAAAACCTCCCAAAAAGAAAAGACTTCTAAAGACTTTGATCAAACCTTGTGAAACTTTGAATATCTGAGATCTATCAAAATGAAAAGAATAGATATCTTTGCATGCATATGAAAGAGTTTACATTTCAACAATTTTCAACCCCCCACAATCTTATGGTCATCAATAAACATTTGGTAACGAACCTTCCCCATCTTCCCCAATTGTCACATGAACAAAGCTGAATCGAATAAAGTCTTATTTCATACTTATTTCAGCTGGGCAACCAAATATCACAAGTTACTAAGAAAACAAGAGAAGGGTAGGATGGATGTATCATCATCCCTAAAATTTTCATCTCCCTTGTTCCCCACAATTTACCCAACTCAGGATTTTTTTTTTTTTTTTTCAAATTCATGCAAGACAGTAAACAACAAAATGAAACGAAACTTTAAACTGATAAAAATACTTGAACAAATACTGTACAAAATCACAATCCCCACATGCCCAGGTAAATG
Organism: Fraxinus excelsior; assembly: GCA_019097785.1. Classification (NCBI taxonomy): domain Eukaryota; kingdom Viridiplantae; phylum Streptophyta; class Magnoliopsida; order Lamiales; family Oleaceae; genus Fraxinus; species Fraxinus excelsior. The sequence continues at coordinate 14,088,623 of CM032633.1, read as the reverse complement.
GAAAGATCAGCATTTAAACTTTTACACCTTCATCACCCACCATTCATCTATAGTTTATTTTATCTTAAAACTTTTGAAAAGGAAAATGACAAAAATTGAAAGCCACGGTTACCCAACTCGGGGATTTTTTTCAAATTCCTGGCAAACAATAAACAATGAAATGCTAACAAGACCTTAAGTCGGTAAAAAACTTGAAGAAATAGTGTACAGAATCACAATCCCACATGCCCGAGAAAATGAAAAGACCAGCATCTAAACTTTCACACCACGGTCACCAATAATCTATATATATTTATTTCACCTTAAAACTGTTAAAAAGGAAAATAACACAAATTGAAACCGCAAAATGATATTCAAGACAAAGTAACTAAGATTACAATAGAGAATAAAAATTCATGACGAACTTACAGATTCTAAGTAGGAATAGGCAACATTGCGAGCCTCGGGAGAGGACTTCCAGTCAAGGGCAGCGAGTATGGCTCGAGCCACGTTGTTTGCTATTCCACCTTCCTCCATTTTTCCCAAGTAATTTCAACTTCAACGAAAATAACAGAAAGAAGGGTTTCTCTAAATTTTTGAACAAACAAAAAAACCAGACGACTCTTCCTGAAGAAGAAGAAAGGAGAATTTAGACAGAAGCCACTGAGTGAATATAAAGAGAAACTAAAGGGAGTAAAGGAGAGGAGGGTCATACTTTCCCTTTAAAATTAAAAACGATATACAAATTATTTGGAAAATAACCAATAAATGTAAAATAATTTAACATTGCCCTTGTTCGAGCCTATTTTTCTTTTGTGAAAAATGAGCTACGTTAATGTATTATGGAATAATATATTGATGGAAAACGTGTGGTTGAAAAATAAGAAAAAATTATTGATGTGATGAAAAATATTATTTTATTAAAGAATGCGTAATTGAAAATGAGTAGAAGAATGAAAATGAAAATTTTAGTGTGGCCAAACAAGGGCCAAATAATTTTTTCACTCCTTCGAATAAATTAAATCATACTCTTTTCCAAATACATTTATATGATAAAATATTTTATGTGTAAATCAATAATTTTTGCCACAATTTTACAACACATCCTTTGAAAGTCACTGTTCAAAATATTATTTTTACACAAATAATGATGGCTTATTAGCACAAAACGTCCTTACGTTGACAGTTAGTGTGCAAAACATCCCAACGTTTCTTTTTTTGCATTTTTGCCCATATTTCAACGTTTCAGTGTGGAAAACATCTATTTCACTATTTTTCAGTGTAAAATGACCAATATACTCTCAAATTTAAATAAAACAAAGAAAATGAAATGAAAAATAAAAAAATAAATTGTAATTATACTTCCAAACTTTTTAAAAAGTGCAAGTGAGTCCAAAAGTCTTATTAAAAGGCTTAAGCACAAAACGTCCCTACGTTTGACACTTAATGCGGAAAACGTCCATACGTTTCAAACATGTTTGTATTTGCTCAATAGCACAAAATGTCCATACGTTTGACACTTATTGCGTAAAACGTCCTTACATTTCATTTCTTTTTACATTTTCGTCCTTATTTCAACCTTTCATTGTGGAAAAACGTCATTGTCACTATTTTTCAATGTAAAATGACCAATATACCCTCATATTTAAATAAAACAAAAATAAAAAAAATCTTCGAGAGAAAAAAAAAATCATATCCTATTTTACCGTTCTATAAATTTGAAACTTTATTCATTTCTTATTTCTTCATATATTTTTAATTTAAAATAGCATTTCTCGAGATTAACTTCTATATTTTATTTTTTCTAAAAAATCGTAGAAGATTGATCCAAAATTTGAATAGAAAGGAGGGGAAAAAAATCTATACTTTGATCATTATTCCAATTTTAAAGTATTAGTTAATTATATGCGAAAAACTATTTTTTCTTCACTATATTTGAAAACTTTAATAATTTTTTACATATAAATTTTATTGACTTAATTTCTGATGTAGGTGAACGCGATCACACAATTGTGTGTTTGAACCACATTATTTTGGAAGAATGTTGTTGCGTATTTTTATATCGCAAGTGTACGATATCGTAACAAGTAATATAGTGGACCTAAGAGTCCGGATTATCGTTCCCACGAGAACTATACTTTAGTCTTAATCTACTTTTCTAACTCTTATTTGATGAAAGCAAATCAAATAAGGAATTGTGATAGTTGGAAAGATTGATTCTCTTAAATGAATTAAATGCCTAAAACTAATGAAAATTATGATGAAATAACAAATACAAATAGATCAAAGATTCATGTATATAAGATGTATTAGGGCAAACCAACTTCATCTAATGATTACCTTAATTCTCAATTCAAGATTCTAGCCTAACGTAGTGTTCGGTCGAATTCTCTTACGGTATTCAATTTACCCCTCTCGAGTTCTCATTGAGCCTATTTAACTAATTCAATTCCATATCTCTATGCGAATTACCCTTAGTTAAATTTAGTTATGGCACTAGGAATTCATATAACGACCGCAGCACTTAGTATAGGTATCTCTACACGTTATACCTCGTTACCGGATTTTATTACACGTTCTAAGTCTCAAACTCACCTCTCGATTCGTAAGAAACTCAATAGATCATCAAATTATTGATCAGGTAATTCAATGCATTGCAATCATAATAAAATCAACACATGGAAGAATAAAACTCAGAATTCATGGATTAAAGAACTAAGGGTCTCAATAGATTACATTATTTGCCCTAATAATGAATTTAGCTACTCATAATCAAAACAATGAAATAAATAACTAAATTCAAATACATCACCGGATTTAAATGATAAAAAGATGGAAAAGAATCAGCTCTTGCACCAAGATCTTCTTCCACTTCCAATCCTTGATTTGAACTCGAATCCTTCCTCTTCGATTTTGTGTTTTTCTCTTAATGTTACAAAGTATGGAACCCTCTTTTCAATGTGTGGGAACCCCCTTTTCAATGTGTCCCTAGATCTATTTATACTTTCATATACGTTCTTGGCCAAGTTGGAGTCTTTTTGTGGAGTTTTCGCGGCCCAAACAATAAAAAACCTAAAATCTGTGCGGCGGCGGCGCTTGAGCGCTACGGGACAGCGCTTGAGCGCTGAAAATCTGTTAAAAATTCAGCATTCAGGCGCTTGAGCGCTAGGTAGGTAGCGCTTGGGCGCTAGCGCTGCTTGCTGTCATTCTGCGTCCTTTTCAGTATTTTTATCATAACTTTTTCTCTCGATATCCGATTGAGGTAATTCAAGATGCGTTGGAAGGATAACTCAAAGGGCTACAACTGTTCTTCAGAAGTCGTCTTCAAATTAGATCGTTTTCTATGTCAAATATGGATCACAACATGAGTTTAAAAATCGATGCATAACTCTTTCAATCCTAAATTGATGTGTGATCATATTTTAATGATATTTTATCCATTTGACGTCTTCCTTTATCCAATTGACTCCTAGTACTCTCGAATCTTCATCGTGAGGTTCTACACAACTTTTGAGCATTTTCACTTCAGTCCCCAAACTTTGGATCTTGCCTCTTTTTCGCCAATTTTGTATTCTTTTCTCCAATTCTTCATCTTCCATCTAGTTTCACCTAATAACATATTATATCATCAATTAGGCTATAATCTCATTAGAAGAACGACAAAATGTCATTATTTTGGAGACTAAATAAGTGTATAAAATACACTTATCAAATGTATTCTGTAATAATAGATTGATGGAGAATATGTTGTTGAAAAAGAAGGAAGAATTATTGATGTAATGAAAAATATTATCTTATTAAAAAATGTGTGATTAAAAATGAATAGAAGAATTAAAATGAAAATTTTAAAACTACCAACTTAACAATCAATTATTCATGTGAATCACTCACAAATGCCGAATAATTGATTTGATTAATAAATTTGTTTATTCAAAACTTAAATAACGAGTTTGGACGAAGAATTTAAAAAAAAAAAATTACAGTTACATGAATTATTTAATGTGTGTGTGTGTGTGTGTGAGAGAGGGAGAGAACCAAAATATTAATGTTTTCTCATGACTTATACCCTAAAGCCTAAGCCTGTCTGGTATAGTTAAAAAGTGATGAAAATTTAAGTCAAAATTAATAATTGATTATAATCACACATTTTATGTGATCCACAATTTTTTAACCACACATTTGCTTGACAACTATTATTTAAAAAAATATTTTTTTTTCTACATACTTATTTTCAATCATATATCTATATTTTGGATGGAATTATCGATAACAATATCTTCAGTAATAACAATCATATAAAAATGTTCATTTATAGAATCACAGATAATACCTAAAAAAATAATACGAGTCAATGATTCAAATGGAATTACCTATAACAATACTATTATTGATCACTGACGCACATTCATTAGCAATTATCGACGGCAAAATTGTTTGTGATGTCTTTGAAATAAATTTACAAATGAAATCTTCTTTAACTTTAACTTTGCAATTGACATTAATTACATACTTTGATATAATTGGGAGTATTAGTCCACAATCTACACACTTTGATATAATTTGGTTCCTGGCTTTTTTTTTTTTTGACAATAATGTCTTCAATGTTTTAGTTTTAAAGCGTCACGATTACAACGGATCTTGTTCCTTTACGAGGAGCAAAATGGTAAACATAAAATTTTAATGAAAATGTGAATAAAATAGGAGGAGATATTTATATTCTTACATTTGATTCTTAATTAAGTACGCTCCTGAATTGGATAAACAGGTTGAAAACAATCCATTCCCAAAAATGCTCTAAAGTTGTGAAATCAATGCAATTTTAGCTTAGAAGAAACTCAGTCGAATGCTCTAAAGTTGTTACAATAATTGACAAGTGAATTGATATTTATAGAAGTGAAAAATACCAAATTTTCTATCAAACCAGATGAGCGTCCGTCGACTGCCAATTTTCGAATAACCAATATAATCGTTTGTACAAGAAAAATCAGAAGTCAGAATAGTCAAAATTTGGACCGTTCGAGAAGTCTGGTCGAGAGCCGTTTTGGCCAGTCGATCATCGCGCTAGTCGGTCGACCGCCCTGTCAGTTTGGTGGCCCTCGTTTTGACGTCGTTTATTCCGCTTTGAGGGTTTTGAAAAGTATGGTCTTTTAGAGAGTATTTTTCACTAACTTTTCAAGATAAAAAAAATTTACAAGTCCAAAAGTTATTTATAGAAGTCATTTTTCACTAGATCAAATCATCGTATTCGAGTCACATTTTAATGCATGGAATGGTTTTGAGCTATTGTCATTTATGCCATACATCAAGGTGTTAGTATCCTCACATTCTTGGATAAGGAAACGAATATTTGATCTTGCTATGAAGTTTGGCGTATAATTTCTTGAATGTGGTTTCGATCTTGACTTTCTTCAAGAGTCTGATTTGTGTTGATGGCTTTTGATCTTTTGACGAGCATTGATCAATTTCCCTTTGTACGCGTTGAAAGACTATAATCACTTGAATTCAACTCATTAGCAAGTAAGACTTATTAGCACTCGATCTCGGGATGTTATGAGGTGGACTAGGAACTTGTGGTACGTCATCCTCACGATCATCTCCAACTTCGTCTTCAGCTTCTTCAAGAGGTAAAGTCAAAGGTCCAGAGTCCATATTAAACCCTTAGTAAGAGTGTGAAATTGATAGTGTCGGTGGGATGAGTGACTCGAAGACCTCACCATTTAGAGGGATTTCAAAATGTTTAAAAATTTTAGCAAGGAGCATGCCGTAGGGTAAAGCCTTGATGCAAGTAGCGGAGTGGACGATTTTCATGTAACCAATGACAATTGTTAGAAAATCTAATTTCGTCTGACCAAAAAGGAATCAAGAAGGAATAGGTCAAAGTAAGTAACTTCATCAAGATGACATTTCCTAGGGAGGATAATGTGGGTAATGATAATGTGTAAGACTTTACAAGGTATGGTAAGTTGGTTTGAACTGAGTTTTATCGGATGTTCAAAGTCTTTTTCGGCTACTCTATGACATGCAATGATAGGATTGTAATTGTCACACAGTGGTGAGCCATATGAAAAAATACTTGGTTTGCACATTCTTCTAACTCAAGAAGAGAACGTATAAGAGTTTTACTTATCGTAAAACGTTTTCTTTTTAGAAAATAAGAAATGTTACCCGTACGAGGAGTATATAAAATGTTTTTGTAAAAATATCTCATGAGTTTAGGATATGCGTATTCTTCCATAGATGAATAGAGACCCAATCCATACCTAAGAAAAATTCTTTAATATGAAATTCAGGTGCTTGAAGAGTAAAAATTGCAAAATATACACTTTTACCTATAAGGATAAGTGATTTATCAAAGTGGTTTTCCGGCACCTTGGGCTTGTCCTATGATGAAAAAGAAGTTGGCATCATCTCCCCCTTGGTTTCTTACTCAGAATTTTGACTCGTGGCATGATGAAGAATGGAGGAATTTCAATAAAGAGGCGGTCGACCGAAATAGTGAGAAAAGAAAATTGTAGTGGAAGAAAAAATTGGGATTTTAAGATTTTGAAGGAGAAGAAGTGATGGGTTTTTGAAATCTTGAGGATATCTAGAGGATTAATTGAAGATTTGGTGAGATTGAAGGTGGATCTATGGAGGGGAAAAGGAAAAGTGTGAGAGAAGAGTGAAAAAATGAGAGAAAATGGAGATGGGGTTTAAGAAACCCGACAGTCCGATCGATTGTCGAGCTGGTTCAGTTGACCGGACTGCCCCTTTTTTTCTATTTTTTCGGTCGACCATATCCGGTGGCCATAAAGCACATGTTGACGATTTTTTCTTGACTTTCATCTTCATCGCGATCATCTATTGCATGTAGTGCCTTTTCTTGAAATTTTTCTTCTTGTTTGGACACTCGGTTCTCTTATGACCGGATTTGTCACAATCATAACAAAAAATTTTCTTACTTCTTTCACTGCTCTTTTCTTTTTTCTTTTGAAACTTTCGATTATTTCGAAAGTCTCTCCTTTTTTTGTTACAAAAAAAACCAAGTCATTGAGCTCTTCATCGCTCATGTTGCTACTTCTTGTTCCTTCATCAACTGTCGATTTTAGAGCAATAGGTGCTTAGGAGCCTCATTTGATTCCTCTTTGCTCTTCCTTGTCTTCTCCTTAATTTCGACATTGTTAAGTTCATATGTCATCAAGGTTTTATAGAGTTCTTCCAAAAGATATGTATTCACATCTATGGTGTTCTCTATTAACATCCTCAAAGGACTCCATTCCTTTGAGAGCAACCTAAGCATTTTGCTCACAAGTCCACATTTAGTAAATTTGTGATCGAATCCTTTTATACCATTTACAATATCAGTAAAACGCGTAATCATATCAATAATAGATTCATCTTGTTTCATAAAGAAATTTTCAAATTCCTTGACTAACATATTAATTTTTATTTCTTTAACTTTACTAGTGTCAACATGAGTAACTTCAAGTGCATGTCAAATGTCATATGCAGATTCACAAGTACTAATGCTGTTAAATTCATTTTTATCTAATGCACAATAGAGTAAATTCTTAGCTTTGGCATTTAATGATGATTTTATTTTGTCTTTTTCATCGTACTCTTCTCTAGGTTTGGAGATAGTTTGATTGGGTTGACCGTCTATCTTGATTGTATTGG